>JAPMLY010000237.1:0-32500 GCA_026401115.1 Tetraselmis chui | reverse complement strand
CGTGCTGAGAAGCACAAGAGTGATTTACTTCACTTTGGTTACGTGACTCAGTGGGAATCTTTCTATCGAGCAATGACACAACATGTTCCAGTCATGCATGAAGACACGTCTATCCCGAGACAGCTCCACATGTACCCCCGGTTTACGACGGTCGACTCTGGTTCTGTCTGGCTACTGATTCTTGGACACATTAACCGACTGACTGGAGTGGGACCTACAGATTTACGAGTGGGAAAGCCGATGCCTACCCACAACTTGGCAGGACTATCAGTGACTCTTACGGAGACTCAGCGTAAGGCTGCCATTACTTCACCGTACCAGAATGGTCAAGACCCACCTGTACTGGAGGATTGGCTCGAAGCTCAGCCTCAGCGTTTTGTAATGCTTGGGATTGAAGCTGACTCGTACGATGCAGTGTTCTGGGTTACTTCACAGTTTTCTGGACTCCTTGGTGGATGGTGGTTGAACCGGAAAAATCGTCCTCCAATTCCATCTACGTACAACGAGCTTGTTGCGGAGATACGCAAGTCTACGTTTCTTCCGAACATTCAGGATGACGCAATTAAAGCTTTGCTAAGTTTTACACAGAGCAACACGATGAGTTACGCGCTTTTTACTAAGAAGTACAACGACTACTTACGCCGTTCTCGTCAAGACCTGACAGCGGAGGTACAGTGTGTACGCTTCATTACTGGTCTTGCAAACGTGGACCTCCAGAGACTGGCTAGATCACACCGAGCGCAACTAGGTTACCAGATTACGCTCGCGGAGCTACAAAACTTTCTGAATGACGTCGTGACAGACTCGCCGGAATTAGGCATTGCAAGGTCTGCTGCTGGACCATCTACCCAATCCTCTCGCAAGCGCAACCTTGAAGACCCTTTTGAGGAAGCCTCTAACGTCTGGAAACGTAACAAGGGTGGCCGAGGACGAGGCCGTGGACGTGGACGTGGAGGTGGTAACAATGGTGGTCGTGGTGGCAACAATGGTGGACGTGGTCAACCATCCGGTCGCGAAGA
This sequence comes from Tetraselmis chui, assembly GCA_026401115.1. Classification (NCBI taxonomy): domain Eukaryota; kingdom Viridiplantae; phylum Chlorophyta; class Chlorodendrophyceae; order Chlorodendrales; family Chlorodendraceae; genus Tetraselmis; species Tetraselmis chui. The sequence continues at coordinate 31,481 of JAPMLY010000237.1, read as the reverse complement.
TTTTAATTCAATCGCAAATGCAATGACAGCTGAGGAGCGTAAGCGACACATGGACGAAGGACTTTGCTTCAAGTGCCACAAGAAGGGACACCGTTTGTTCCAATGCCCGGAGTTCAAAGGCAAGGCACCAATGCAACCTAAGAAGCAATGATGGTGGCAAGGCTGTTCTACAAATGAACTGGAGCAGCCGGCTACATCTACTGTTCATTCTGAGACACTGTTAGCGACAGAGGTCGTCGATAAACCTTCGGCATCTCCATCGACTACAGTTGCGACACCTGTAACGCAAGTAGCAGGTCGTCGTCGTCAGACTAAGCAGAGACAGAGTCGTAAACCTGTAACCAGACGTTCAGTTGATTGGAAACTGGTTGACTCAGTCTTTGACCCTCTGCATGCACGATTCAACTTCACGTTGGAAGGATGTGCTGATGATGAAGGTCTTAACTCGCACGGTGACTTACCTCACTGTTCGCCGAGTGACTCGATTCTAGACAGAGACTTAACAGGAGAGAGGGTGTTCATCAACCCACCCTGGGAGTTAGCTGAGCAGATTGCGCAGCATTTTGAGGATTGTCGTCGAACATCTCCGACATCTACGATGGCTGTATTTGTACTACCGAAGTGGGCGAAATTTACTCAGGTGACTAAGCACTGGAAACTCTATCAAGAATTCCCAGCAAGGACACAGCTTTTTACACGTCAGTCACTGGAGAATCCAGCGCAACAGGAGGTGGTTGCTCCAGCCCCTTGGCCTGTACAGCTGTGGTTAGTCGACGCAGATTGTGCGTTTAACGACTCACCAGAACCTACAGCACCTGATCAACCCGACTCGGTACCTGTACCAACAGACGACTCGGAACAGTCCATCGCTACGCTGCGACAATTTTCTTCGACAGCTACAGCCCTACTGACTGACCTCACGGAAGCTCGCCCGTTAATTCGAACTGAGCTGACTGTGAAAACTCCTGATGGCGGACACCACATTTCTGGATTAGTGGACTGTGCTGCGACACTTGATTTTGTGTCAGAGGACTTTGTACGACGCTTTGCTTTACAGACTCGGAAGTCTGCCAGTAAAACCCCAGTTCGACTCGCTAATGGACAACGAGTGACTTCTACGACAGTCTGCGACGTCACTTTTGAGCTGGCTCAACACGAGTTTCACCGGACTTTTTATGTCTTACGTGATTTACGCACAGCTGATTTAATCCTGGGTTTACCATGGCTTGATGACGAACAGGCCTCTTTACAATTTGGTACAACCAGAATTTTTACACTAATGGACGGCACAGCTGTGGAGACTACACTCGAGGAACGACGCCCTGAGTGTCTACTCCTGTCGTCTACGAAAGTTCAGAAGCTCATGCGCAAGACGCGCCGCAGCAGAGGACGTCATGCTGATTTTTACGTCATTGAACTTACGTCAGTCGCTGAACAAACGACAGACTTTCACACTGGAGAGGAACTAACAGCAGAACAACGTGATAACTTCCGGTCTTTACTCTTTGATGACTTCCCGGAGTTACTGCGACCTGTCGACTCTCCACCTGTAAGCCGACAGTGGGATCATCCCATTGAAACAATTGGCCCGATGCGACGTCAACGTCTGAACAGATTGTCACCCGCAGAGCGCGCTGAGCTTAATCGACAGCTTAAAGACGCAGTGGAAGCTGGGTTGATACGCCCCAGCTACAGTGAATTCGGCTCGCCAATTCTTTTTGTGCGGAAAGCTGATGGCTCGCTACGACTGTGCATTGACTACCGCGGTCTTAACGAGGTTACGCGTAAAGATGCTTACCCGCTACCGCGTGTGGACGACACACTGGACGAACTTAAGGACGCGAACTTTTACACACACCTCGACCTCGCTTCTGGATTCTGGCAAGTTCGAGTGCGTGATCAGGACGTTCACAAGACGGCTTTTCAGACCCCTGATGGCTTAATGGAATGGGTCGCCATGCCGTTTGGGCTGTGTAATGCACCAGCTACATTTCAGAGGATGATGAACGACATACTTCGCGACTTTTTACATAAGTTCGTGACAGTCTACCTGGATGACGTCTGTATCTACAGTCGAACTCTGGAAGAGCACCTGGAGCACCTGCGTCTAGTGCTACAGCGATTCAAGGAGGAAGGGCTGAAATTGCGCCTTAAGAAATGCTTCTTCGGATTGCAAGAAATGGAGTATCTGGGCTACACTGTGTCAGCCGGAAAAATTTCGGTTTCCACAAAGAAAGTCGAGGCCGTTGCAGACTGGCCAGTGCCCAAGACGCAGAAGGAGGTTCGCAGTTTCGTACAGTTCTGCAACTTCTATGCGAGATTCATACACCATTTTAGCGACCTTACGGCTCCATTGACGGACTTACTGCGGAAGTCCCAGCCACAGAAGGTTACGCTGACGCCTGCCTGTTTGGAAGCCTTCGAGACTCTCAAGTTACGGCTCATTTCCGCGCCATGCCTGATCCTTCCGGAGGTCGGCTCGGACGCGACGTTCACCGTAGCTACAGATGCTTCAACAGTGGGGATTGCAGCAGTCCTGTTGCAAGACCAAGGAGGCGGTCTTCAACCAGTCTCTTACTGGGCGCGTAAGCTGAATCCAGCTGAGCGTGGTAACACTTACTCTGCGTACGACTTAGAAGCTTTGGCCGTATGCGAAGCTGTCAAGCATTGGAGGTGCTATCTTGAAGGCTGTTCTAAGTTCCTTGTCGTAACAGACCACGACACACTGCGGCACCTGCTCAGGCAACCGAACAACAGGCTGAACAAGCGGCAAGCAAGATACCTGCGGGATTTGCAACCGTTTGTGGGCTCGATGACACTTGCATATCGCAAGGGAGCTCTGAACGAAGCTGACCCGTTAAGCCGGCGACCAGACTTCGTACCTCAGGCCACAGTACCCTTATTTTGGGATGGCGAGGTTCCGTCAGATCGAGAATTACGACGGAAGTCCCAGCTGCTGTTTGAAGACGCACAGTTAAATTCACTGACTGTTGACGCGTTGCAGCTGAGCCCTGAGTTCGCTGATCTCATTCGCGAGGGGTTCTCACGAGATTCGTTTTATGGGGACGATGGTGAGTGGACAAGAGACAGCCGGATAGAAGCCAGAGACGGGTACTTTTGGCGTCTCAATCGCCTCTGTATTCCACAGAACTCTGAGCTCCGACTGAAATTGATCGCAGAGCTGCACGAAAGTTCGTCAGCCGGTCACAGAGGAGTTGCTAGCACTCTTGCTAAAGCACTCGACAGATTCTGGTGGAAACGAATCCGCCAAGATGTGAAAGATTTTTGTGAACGCTGCGTCGTGTGCCGACGAGCGAAGATTCGACCGCAGATGGCTGCGACTCTTTACCCATTACCTGTTCCACCCAGACCGTGGCACACAGTTGGTCTTGACTACCTGACACACTTGCCTGAGAGCAACGGCTTTAACAGTGTGCTGATTGTAGTAGACCATCTAACTCGAATGGCCCATTTTCTGCCATGCACAGAGTCGATTACTGCCGAAGAAACTGCAACTTTGTTTTTACAGGGAGTCTACCGTTTACATGGACTGCCCCGAGTGCTGATCAGTGACCGCGACCCGAAATTTGTCAGCGCCTTCTGGCAGACATTGTGGAGACGCCTTGGAACGCGACTAAACATGTCTACCAGCCGACACCCAGAAACAGACGGACTAACAGAGCGCGTGAACAGCACGTTTCAGCAGCTTCTTCGTTGCTTCTGTTGCTATGATGGCTCTGACTGGTCGACACTTCTACCACAAGTGGAGTTTGCGTACAACGCTTCGCGTGCACTTGGAATTGAGCACACGCCGTTCGAGGCTAACTTTGGTTTTTCTCCTGAGGAGCCTCCTGACCTGCTCTTCAGCATGCGACCATCGATTCCTTTTTCGCAAGACGCAACAGAACGGTTGAGATTGTTACAGGAAGTGCACACTCTGGTACGCTCAGTGTTACAACTACACAAGAACGAGATGCAAGCGCGCACAGAACCGTCTACAGCGCCACACTTTGCTAAGGGAGACAAGGTGTCAGTCGTCACAGCAAATCTTTTTCTGCGAGGACAACCGAACAGGAAACTCAGAGACAGACAGCTTGGTCCTTTTTCAGTGGAGGAGCAGATTGGGAAACACAGTTACAGATTAAAACTTCCAGCGACAGTACGCTTACATCCTGTGTTCCACGTTAACAACTTAAGACCCTGCTCTACCGCTCTGCTACGGCCAGCTGTCCCGGTGACTGTCCCTGAAGGAGACGACGAGGAGTTTGACATCTCACACATCTCTGCTGTGTGCATCAAGTCGCTACCTGGGCGACGAGGCAAATATTTGCTCTTCATGACGCATTTCAGTGATGACGACATTCCACCTGTCTGGCACCGATTGAACGAGGTGCATCGAACAGTTGCGTTACAAGAATTCTTGGAGACGCCCCAATGGCGCAAGTTCGCCAAGACTCAGGCGTACATTGATTTTATGCACGCTCACCCAGCGCGCATTCCTGAGTCCCAGTAATTGCTTCAGTAAAGGAGCCAAGAACCACGGAGGTCTGCCTCGCGGCGACCTCAATGATCTGTCAAGAGGGGGAGGGTACGAGTGTGACGAGTACAGTCCTGCAACAGTACATTGCAGGACATTGTACAGGTACTCGTTACGAATTCCAATTCGTGCTTTTCCACAGGACGGACGTATACTCGTGGGTACGTCGCTACTGCAATATTGTAATGGTGCTGATGCTACAGTACGACCAGTACCTCCCGGTACGTACAGATATGCATAATTAATCTAACTAGCCAGATGACGCGCCAGAACGAGCTCTCCAATGCAGAAGGAGCCGCGTCGTGAAATCCAATGCTAGGCAGGCCGCGTCTCGAGGCAGATGACGACGGTTGAACAGCACTAACGCCTGACACGTAAGCATAGCTTGCAGGCGTAACCAGTCTGGGCTGAAACCTATTTAAGCCCAGTGCAGTAGAGGGAGGTGACAGAACCTTTTAACAATTCCTTTGTTCATTTACAACATCTACTGCCCAAGTACAGCAGTGAAACATCTTTCATCAATTGCCTCTCGACAACATCATTCTGCAATCTTACGACACAGAGCTAGACAGACTAGAACAGATTTGTGCTAGCGTTTAGCTTTCAGAGGCTAACCGCCACACACACACACACACACACACACACACACACACACACACACATACACACACACACACACACACATCACACACACACACACACACACACACACACACACACACACAATCACACACACACACACACACACACACACACACACACACACACACACACACACACACACACACACACACACGATTTTAGCCAATGAATATGGTAGGAGAATCAGACATCCCCTAACGCTTTACCGTGTTTTCCCTCCTTGCTTGTCAGTCAAGGATTACATGTACACAATTTAAGGGCGGTTTTTGGGTGAACTTGGCCCGCGAAAGATCACATATGTTCATTTACGCATGTCCTATTTCGGTGGCTGCTCGTGGCTTCCCCGGCATGGGTGCTGGTGACTCTCGCTCCTTGCGCTCTGACAGTTATGTCCGTAAGCAACATTTCGTTCGTCGATCTACTTGTGTTCCTTGTCGGCGGTTTTGAGGGATGTACGACGTGAATTCATGCAATGTCTTTTTGCTGATCCTCATGGAACTCTGGGTTCCTATCTCCGCGACGCTTTTCGGGCGGGCAGTGCCGACGCTGTGGCATGCCTTCGTGTTCCTCGGGCTTAGGTTTTTCCCTCATTTCTCCTTTTTGCTTGGTGGCATCCACTGCTTTTTCTTGTAAGAAACTGTTTTTTATTTATGCATGTCGTGACCTGTACGTGTACGGTACCGTATCGGCACAGTGCGCAGGGCAGGGGCGAGCTTAATACGCTATTTATTATATTGTCCCAGCCCGTCTCGTCACCCGCAGTCACGCACATTCACAGCCACGACTTGGTGTCTCCGTTTCCTGTTGTCTAAACGAACTGGCACGAATGAGGCGCTCGTAAATCCACGAGGCAAGACCAGGGACTAGCTGCGCAGGTTTCTATGATCACAGTGCTAGAAAACATCCACCCCTGGCGCCACGGACTGATTTCCTGCTGTACCCTGCCGAGTACAGGTCGGTATGAGTCTACCGCAGTTTGTGCAAGCCTCGCCCCGCAAGTCTCGCAAGTCTCAAGTCGAGCCATATGAAAGAAACCATGGGGAGCTAGCAGGAAAACATAACCCTTCGAACGCTTCTGCCGCTCGTCGTAAACAGCAAGTTGGTGGGGAGTCTTGGCGGCGTGGCTCGGCTATCCCTCCAGCAGGCGACGCAGAAGCCCGAATAAAGGACGAAGTGGACGATTTCCTTCGGAAGACTGCTGGTCGTCACACCAACAAGGTTCGACCCGCTCGTTTTGGATCTCACCCTAGCCACAAGCTACCCCACCCATTTATCTCTACCTACACGCACGTCTCTGGCGACAGGCTGTGTTGGTATAATGTCCAGGCGCACGGGTATGCATGCCGTCCTGCAAACATCGGGCGGTTCGTCATGCGACTGTTAATACCGATATACGGGTAGATAAAGCAGGCAATGGCATACTGCTCATTGAAACTTTCTTACAAGAAAATGCAGTGGATGCCACCGAGCATAAAAAGAAAAGAGGGAAAAACGGAAGCCCTGCTTATTGAAATTAGATATTCATGACAATCTAATCAACAACTCCGATGTGAATCCGATATTATTTTTTAGTAGTAGTAAATGTGCATTTTGTTCGTCGATCTACTTCTCTTCCGTTTCGGCGTTTTCTGGGGGATGTGCGACGAGAATTCATGCAACGTCTTTCTGCTGCTCTTCATGGCACTCTGGGTCCTTATCTCCGCGATGCTTTTCAGGAGGGCAGTGCTGGTGCTGTGGCATGCCTTCCTGTTCCTCGGGCTTAGGTTTTTTCCTCCTTTTTTTTTTTTTTTTTTCTTGGTGGCCTCCACTGCTTTTTCTTGTAAGAAATTTTTTTAATAAAAGTGAATGTGCAAATGATGATATTTATTTAATAGCACATAATTTCAAAAATAATACTTACAAGAAAAAGCAGCATAAGCCACCAAGCAAAAAGAAGAAAAGAGGAAAAACCCTAAGCCCGAGGAACAGGAAGGCATGCCATGATGGTTATCTTGCTGCTGAACTATGGCATTTTCAGCACTTCAACCAATTTATTCAGACAAGTTGATGTTGGCAAGCGTGCTATTGAAAAACTACTGGTACCAGTAACTCACGTCGTCCAGGAGAGAAGAAGAGTGAAGATTATGAGAAGAGGGAGGTGTATAGCGACAACAGCTCCCTCAGCTCAGCTCAACAGTGACCTCAGCTCGCTCATAACGTCAGGGTCACACGTGAGCCGTGACATTCTCCTACGACAGTGACATGGGAATTTGTTCTGCAGTTTACCCTTCTGACAAACCGACTGTAGTTGTTCAAGCTTTGTGTGCCTCTTCTTGTTTCCCGCGAGAGGACGAAAGAAAGCTGATAAAGAAACGATGAGGGGTAAATATGAAATGTGTAAATCACAATGTGCTGGTACCCGAAGCTATGATATTCGTAGATTCAGTCTTGCTCACCAAGTAAGCGCAGCGCCGTCCATCAGCAGAGAAGCTGGGAAAGAAATGACGAGATGTACAGATGACCTGAGCCTAAGCGTATATAGCTCTAATATTACAATTTTACATTGCTAAACGATCGCCAGTCCCCTCATTTTCTGCTGTTTATTTTACCGAACCTTCAGATACAACGATACATTCACTTAGTAAAAGATTCACTCCCTCAACTTGTGTGCTCACCACGACACGGTCGTCGCGGCTCTTGAGCTGACGATACGCACACCAACAACTCGCGGTGGGCTAATAAAGTCAATACAGGAATGAAGTCGAAATATTGAAATAGTGAGATTAAAGAATGAGCGCGCTGAATTGATATTTCATCATTTCAACCGCGTTGCATCGACGACCTGCTCGGTGGTATTCTCCTAAGATATGCTTGGGGGCCGTGGCTACCGGTCGCATCAGGATCCAGTGAACCGGAAGAGCACTGGCAGCATTCCCAACCCCAGCAGCGATACAGGTTCACGTCCACGAAAATCCAGCTCAACGGAGCAGCAAATACGCGCGCGCGGGCGAGCTCAGAACCTGCCTCTGACAAGCAGTACCTCCTCCATCCCTCACCTGCCGTCCATCCAAGGCAGCACCCCCCCACCCGCACCCATGAGCGCCAGGGCAGCATTTGAAACAAGCACACCAACGGTAAGCAGGACACACGCGAGAGTGCAACTGAATGTTTTCTTCCCAACTGGCGTGACCCCCACCCGCCGCCTTCTCCATTAATTAACGCTGCTTGTAGCAGCAAGGGCAGGTGACGGTGATGGGCACCATCATCAAGGTTGGCGCCAGCCATAAGCCCATTCCCACAGCAGACCTGAAACGCCTTCGACAAAAATTCGACGTGATTGACGTCAAGAATACGGGGGTCATCTCTTGGGACTCGATTGAGAAGCTGAAAGGGGTGAGTGCAAACCCCCTGTTTAAGCAATCATGTAAAAACCATAGAGGGGTGGTGGACGTGACGGGTGTGTGACGGTGGGGCTGTGCGCTGATGCAAGTGTCATTCTGTGTGGGCAGGATGCGGGGTTCCCGGGGGCGTGGTCACAGAAGCTGGTGGAAAGCAAGCAGTTGCGGGGGTTCAAGCGACGCGGGAGTGTGGCCACGAGGATTACGGATCGCCTATTCAATTTCAAGGTACACTCTGTAACTCATGCGAACCCGAGATTCATGAAGGCACTGCACCGGTAGCACGTGACGGATCCTTCCCGTAATCGGGTTTGAAAGCTTGCCCTTCTCGCAGGATGTCCTTCGCCTCGTGTATCCCGATGTTGCTGAGCCCGAGGTGGCCCTTCTTGACGAGCTCGCACAAGGGATGGTTGGTATGAAACTGGTAACATCCTAACCCCCGTTTACACACACGCACACACACACATCCCTTAAAAGCACACACACACACACACACACACACACACACACACACACACACACACATACAGTCCTTTACTCACCCCCTAACACACAAGCCCCCACGAACACACAAACACACACACACACACACACACACACACACACATTATGTTTGTACATGTTACGTCATTATCAAGTGTCGGATGGTCTGAGGGATGTTACTGCACTGATTGATAAATAGAAAGTCCATCAGTACTCAAAGCCAAGACAGGAAGCAGCGCGGCAGATGTATGAGCGGACCTGTCAGGACGACGGGCAGGCGTTCCTGGGCGATCTGGAGGACCTCCTCTTCACGCGCTTCCCCGAGTTCAACCAATACCGCGCCCTCAAGCTGCTGGGTGAGGATGTGCTGGACAGGCTGTACGATGACGAGCCCATCAGAATGGAGGTAACTCGACCCCCTACCCCCCGCCCCCTCTTGCTCGCGTATAAGGCCCTGCAAGTGTATGTGGAAAAAAAAACTAACCCCCAAGAATAACATATATGTGGATTGATACATCCTTCTATACTACTTTTGCGCGCTGCAGGAGTTCTGCATGTGGTTTCTGAAGCTGGAGGACCAGGAGGCCGGTAGGGACAACACGGCTGCCCGTGCTGGCAAGTCTAAGTGAGCCCCCATTTTCCCCGTCTCAATAGCCTTTCTTCCGTTCGGCTCGGCTTTCCCACTCCGCAAATTATACTATCGACCCGAGTGACTTCTGGCGTTTCCCTGTATGTAGGAAAAATCTAGTAAATCCGGGGAACGTGTTTGGGTCATACCTGCGGAGTAAGGAGAAAGCATGAGATGAGAGCGGGCAAAGGAAGGCTGCGGACGTATGTCGACCCACAGCGCAGTCCGCAGAGTGTCGACTTGGTCGTGTCAAAGCACGACAAAGCCATGGCGCCCTCTGCTCGTTTGAATTTCGGAACGAGTTGGCTTTGACGCGCCGACTGCCCAGCTCTTTGCCACTGACCTCAGCCTCAGCGCTATACCTGCAGATGTCTGTCTCTCATCGAACACATTGTTTATTAAATAACTATTTTCACACAAATTCGAAACCGCTGCGATCTTTCTTACGTTAATATCCCGATATATGTAATAAGGCACGCCACGTTATTCACTTTCAATAGAATGGACACCGCAGCAAGTGTCGATGCCCGTGCTCAGCGACCACGCCACAGCTTGGCTTCCCTTACTTTCCAGATTACATCCACATAGGTACCACGGGATGAGTTAACATCGGTTTGGTTAAGCGCAGAAGTTTCCCGACTGCGGTCGTCAACGCTGGCACCACAAACAGAGTCACTACGTTTGCTCTCACACCCTGTCCCCGGCCATCTGCCTCTACTTGTGCAGCTCATACACCTGCATGTACGTCTCAGACAGCGCCACCATCTGTGGCAAAACTTCAACGAGGCTTAGGTCCTGCACCTCATACCTGGCGATGGAAAGACACACCAGTCTTTCTGAAAAAAAAATTGTGTAAAATTATGACTATGTGTGTATGTGTATTGGTGTTTCAGTGCGAGTGTGTGTATTTTTGTGTGTGTCTGTGTGTGTGTCTGTGAGCGTGCGTGTGTGTCCGTGCGCGTGTGTGTGTGCGTGTGAGTTCCTCGTTGAGAGGGTTCCATACCAGAGATCCTCCGCGGCGCGGTGAATGTGGCAGCGGTAGACCCCTTCCCCAGCCTTGCCATCGTGGCACACGTTGGCGATGAGGTTGTACTTAGAGGGCGGCAGCTGGCCACCAGGCTCAGCAAGCGGGACAGGAACGGAGTCACGCACTTCCCAGTTCTTCACCGGAAAATTGACGATGGTGGGGTTCTTCTCAATGAAAAAGTTGTTCTTGGAGAAGCGCTGTGTATCAATGTGAGCAGCGAAGGGCAGAATGGCGTCAGGGGAAACAGACACATGCGGTGAGTGCGGTCATCATGCAGTCAGCAGTGAAAGAGAGCTCGCAGCTGCAGTGCGCGTTGGCAGTCACCTTCATGTGGAGCACCAGGTATCGTGGCAGGCGGAGGACAGAAAAACGGCGGCGGCCCATCTTTGGGGTGTCCTCCACCGTGCTGCCGTCAAACTTCTGCATGATGACCGCCAGCGGAACCTGCGGAATGGCGTTGCGTTCCATGTTGTCCTGGAACAGCGGCGTGGCCGGGAGGTCCAGTCCAAGCAGCAAGAACGGCACCTACATCCTCAAGGCACCGGAACAACAGCCATAAGATAACACTGCGACGGCCTTCCACAGCTAAAAAATATATATCATACATACATTCGCCATATTAACATATAAGTAAACAATGTCAGTTAGTCTACACAGCAATCAAGCGACGCGCGACCCACCTCATCCACCAAGTCCTCTGTCATCCCCTTCGCCTTCCCGGTGCCCGCCTCGGTGGTGATCCGCAACTTTCCCTGTTGTGGGAGGCGGACCAAGAGAAATGAGACCCTTTTCACCCTTGTGAGGATTGTCCTTGTGGGTGGGAGCGAGGGAGGGGGATCTGTGAGGGTTGCGGTGCACCTGAAAGCACTTCGTGATGATGGATGCTTTCTTGCGCTTTCCGCCAGTGAGGTCGAGGTGGAGCGCATTGAGGAGCCAGCTGGCAAAGTCGATGGGGTCGGACTGCAGAGACGCCCATCAGAAAGGAACAACGCAGACGCTGTATCAAGAGGCCATGTGATCAACACAACATGCTGCACAGAGGAGGATGCAGCACTGCAGACACATGCCAAGCGCGACGCACCTGCGCTTCAATCAGGAAGCGCTTACTGCTGGCCTTGATCACCTCCTGCATAAACTCATGTGGGCTGACCTGACATCATGCGACAACCGATCAGCCACCGCGCATTTATGATAATAAATTAGACTGCAGCGTGGAGGCTATAGCTGAAGATAAATATTGCATGGGAGGGGAGGGGTATCAACCTGGCCCTTGAACGCGCGCGGGTTCCAGATCTTGCGGATCAGCTCTCCAAAGGCCTTCACCAGTCTACTGCTGCAGTCGGCGTAATTCTTTGCCATGAGGAAGAAGTCGCGCACATGGCGCACCCGCGCCAACACCTGCCCGCCAACCCCACCCATCGTCAACGCTAATGCCAGCATCATCACCGCCATCAGCACATGAGAAGATGACGTGCCGGGGGGGGGGGGGGGGGGGGGAGGCTGTCGTAGAGGAAACGAGGGGTGGATCCAAACCTGAATAACCACGTTGGCGTAATCGTTCTGCTTCATATTGTTCAGTCCCACCAAACCAGGCATGTAGTCGTGCCCGTCCACCGCGCGTGCCCACTGTGTAGAGAACAGTAGAATACGCATGTCAGATACAAGCCAGCCGTTGGGAGGGCCACCACCCAAGATATCAGCATGCTCCCAACCTTGTGATCCTTCTCCAGGTTGGCGAGCTCGTGGGGGGTCATGATGGGGTTCAACACATGACGGATGTCGCCAAACGTGCGGTCCACAACCTCATACATATCTGGAAGACAATACACCTGTACAACCATCGCAGAACGAATCACTGCCCATCACCTCACAAACCCCCGCCACCTGAGAAGCGAGCACCCCGCGACAGGTGCAAGCACAGAGTGAAAGGCGGATGAGCTGATGATGACGGAGTGGACTGCACCTTGCCGTCGTCCAGCTTCATGAAGATGTGGTGCCTGGCCTCCAGCGCATGCGTGTATGCATGCGTCTTTGGCCCACGCCCCTTGAGAGCGACACACGTCTAGTGTAAGGGAGCTAAGATGGTTATGAGCATGGATGCTGATTGTTTAGGGTGGCAAAGATGAGGAACGAGTTGATTTCAGTTTTCACGAGGTGGGCAGAGCGGTGTTTTGGAAAATGAGGAGAGAGTGGGGCGGGTACCTGAAAGTACTTGCCGCACACCAGGCAAGCGTATACGTTGACGGGGCTCAGACTGACGGAGCAGCACTTTTCGAAGTCGAAATCTAGGTTTTGGCGAGAGATGGTGTCCAGGTAAGGACAGTCGGCGCCCTTGCGCACGGCCGGACCGCCAGCTCGACGCGCTACCCGCCGCAGCTCCTCCTCTTCCGAGTCTTCCCCCTGCTCCTCGACCTCAACAGCTACCTTTTCCTCCCGCGCAGGAGCCCCCGCCACCACCGCCGCAGTCTCCTCCGCATCCCTTGCGCGCTTCATTGAAGCAGCTGTCTATGATCTTAGGCCTCCGCTGTAAACTTCGAACAATCAGCGAAGCTTCTCTTTGACACCCGCAGCGACAGGACAACACCGAGCCCCAGCCCCCAGACCCTAGAGACAATTGCCTAGCTCAATCACTGGGGACTGCCGCTAGAGCGTATCGTCCGTTGCACTTACGCGAATATGTGACGGTGTCGACTTGTCTGTCGCAACCTGTAATCTGCGCTCCAGCGACTGAGGATAATCATCGAGTAGCGATAATCCGTTATGATAACCCTTAAGCAGCCGCTGTTCGAATAAGGGAGAAATGCGGGGGGAGAAATCAGCCCAAGTACTGCCGCCCGAGAAATAACGTACGGGTACCCGCAATTCGTACGGGTCTGTTCGAATGACAGATACCGGTCCGGCAGGAGAAATACAGTCTTGCGCGCATTAAAGTACAGGAGGCGCGAGGGCTTTGACTGCAGGCGAGCAAGTCCATGCGCGTCATTCCGCCGCCACCGCCAGCTCTTTAGCCAGACGCACCACCGCCCCACCGCATCCCGCCCTGCCTTTGCCACTGCAAGTGCAATCCACGAGCTGCGGCAGCGAATATGCGCCGCTTGTGTGCACTGTCGGCCGTCGGCTTTCTGGTCGCCTACGTTCTACCGGTCGCCGCGGCAGCCGATGGAGACGACGCGGTGGACTTCGCAAACCTGGCGGCCACTTCGAGCACAGGGGGGGCTCGGGTGGCGAGGTTGTGGGAGGGAATGGCCCGGGGGCGGCGAGAGCGAGGGCGATGGTGAGCAGCCGCTTCCTGTATGGCGCTCGATGGCGGGGCGCGACGGGTCGAGGGCGATGACATGACAGGGGATGTTAAAAGGTTAAGTACTAATCGTTATTTCTCCCGGCGGGAGAAATGTCGCTCCAGCGGGAGAAATAGGGGGTCATTTCTCCCGATTTGGCGCCGTTTCTCCCGCCGGGAGAAATAACGATTTACCTTTTCGGCCGATATCTGTCATTCGAACATGGGTCGCTACAGTACCCGTACCGAGAAGTAGCGGTATTTCTCGTTTCTCCCTTATTCGAACAGTGGCTTTACTGGAAGACGGCAGTAATAACATATTGAAGCGGCCTGGGCTGGTTCCGCCGCTACGAGCGACAGCGGTATGTTTATTTCACGCAATATGCTGTGATATGCACGCAATATGCTGGAATTCTACACGAACGCAAATTTCGCTATGGATAGCGCGAGGTAGAAATAGACATACCATTCATAATAACGACACAGTAAATTCATAGTTAGAAGCATCACATTAACTTGGACAAGGAAAAAGGGGAGGGGAACCAAGAGGGCAAGAGTGACAAGAGGATAACGGAATCCAAAGCACGGCAAAGGGAAGCGATATGCGCGTCCATAAATTCAGAAACCGAGACGCACATTCAATACTATTCCGAGCTAGGTCCACGTGCGATTCACACAAGTGCCTACCATTTAGGCACTAACAACCCACGCCGCACAAGGGATGAATAGAGCACATCTGACGTATTACCGTGTCTTCCCACATGGGATAACCTAGCTTGGGTCTCAATAGGAATGGCCCCACAATGGGTAGCCAAGCGCAACTAGTTAGAACCGCCATAGTGACAAGGGCATGCCCATGGACAGCCGGGCACCTAGCATGGGACGCCGAGGCGTCTCGCCGTCGTCTGTGCTGCTGAGGGGACCCCTCATCGTTGCATGCTTTCTTTGACCGCGTAACCGAGCGTTCAATGCCCGGCCTTGGGCCGTTTCGAAAATCGCTCGCGTGATGCAACCGGACGGCGGGGTGCGCTTTGATGTATACTACTCTCCCGGGCAGGGGGCACACGTCCGCGAATACATACAACGTCTTGCGGGCAGTTGGGTGTGGTACTTATGGGCCCATCGCAAAACGCATCCTACCGTCACTAAAGACAGCAAAAAGATCCAAAGTACTACTAAAGTACTATTGAACCACAAAAACCGGGGATGGGTCGGTAGCTCGAATGAGCAACGCCGATCGTCTTCGCTCTGGGCCTGGCCTCCCATCGAGCGCAAGACTGGTGGACAGGGCCGCTGAACAGCGCGTACCATTCACCTCACCCCACCCGAGCCTAGCTCAAAATGGTCAGTGGATCCGTAGCGGCACCAGACGGTACACACTCAAAGGCGCAGCTTCCAGGAATTTAAATTTCATCCCCCCGACAGCTACCGCGCCATCCACTTCAAAAACTACACATACACCAGACAATGTACTGCGAAACCCTCGCGATACGCATCGCTTACAAAACCCTTTTTCCCCGGTGGCCGGCGCGCTCTATCACGCCCCTCCGAGCGTCCGGACGTCCCTGTCCGCCGCCAACATCCACCAAACCCAGGTCCCATCAGGCATGGTCGCGTGCCGCCAACACGCGCACTACTCTCAATCTCCGACTCCAAAAGCCACACACACCTCAGCTACTTATATTCCACTCTCGACTTCCTGCTCGACTGCCATGTCTTCAACCCCCACCCCCCCCCACCTACAAGCAGGTGCTTGTGAGGGATCCCCCGCAACAAGGCCGCTTCACGGACTTATACCATCCCAGGAACAAACTCGCGGGACACCCGCTGACCCCGTTCCTCTCAACCTCTCAACTTCCTCACCCCAACAAATCATGGGCACGCCTATGGACCCCCTCCCACTCCGACGCGGTCTACAGACCCCCCTTGTCCCGTCCATCCCGCGGTCAACCGAAACTCCCGGACAGGCCGACGACTTCTCCACCAGAACGATCGACACGCTCCTCCTTACAGGCCAGTACTCCACCACCCCCCCCCACATGGCCCGCTTCTGGCTCCATGGAGTCTTCTTGCCGGATTCGTCACACCCCGACCCGATCGCATCCGCCTGCTCGGTGGCCCGTCGCTGGCTACTCGAATGCGTCAACTCCCTCACCGATCTCCCCAACCGTATCAAAAGTATAATCGGAAGGGAACTTATCCACCACACGCGCTGGTCAGCGAACTACTCACGCACACACCACCCCACCGCCCCGAAATGCGACGATAACACCCCCCTACCGGACGAACTCCACTCGGGCTTCCAGGAAATCTGCCTGGCTATCCCCACCTCCTGTATAACGGTAGGACTCCTGTACCAGTTAACTTCACACCAGCGTGAATTTAACTCGGCCGGTCCAGTACCTCCCCCTCTCACCTCCTCTCCCTCGCTACTGCAAAAACTGAGTCAGCAGAAAATTCGCTTTCTCCGCGACGCCTCCGCTCCTGCAGTCTCAGGTCGTCGCGTGAAAATCCGATCCCCCCTGTTCTCCGGTATCACCGGCCAAGAGGTGATCGCGCTCCTACAGGACCTCCTCACCTCCGACTTCACAACTGCTCTCACCTCGACCGGATCCGCCCCCTCGACCCACCCACAATGCAGACTGGAAGACCTTCCAGAACAAGCCCAGTTTATCCTTCAGTTCGCGGACGCCATTCAACCGCTGGACACCCCTACCCCGATCGAGGCCGACCCCTCCTCATTCTGGGTGAATATCCTCCACCTGCCCAAGAATCCCATCCATTCACAATCCGGCCCTGTATCCCATCCCATTTTTTCATTTTCACCCCCTGAAACCGTACCCCCTGACAATCACCTTCACACCATCACCATCACACCCCCCCCCCCGTCTCTGGCCTTGTTCCCGGCATATCCTGGGCTGACACATGCCTCACCACAGTCCTTATACAGTCCCGCCACTCTCTTTCCCTCCCATGCATCAATCCAGACGGCACCATCCCCCCATCACACTGGCTGCACACCCTCTTGTCCCAATCGGCCACCGAATACCTCACACACAACACCCCCACAACCACCCCCCCCCCAACACCCCCCCAGCCTCTATCACTACACAACCCTGAAAAAGTTCCCAGACGGCTCATACTTTAGCTCCCACCCCTCCAACTCCCCCACCATCACCACCAGCATACAAATCTCCCTCAGCCCCGAAATGTACTGCATCCTCATCTCAACCAACGGCACAATCACCATCCCACTAACCCACACATACACCCATAGAGGCGCTCGCACACACTCCTCCTGCACCCTCAACATCACTCCCCACCACTACTCCACCTTCGGAAAGGCCCGTCTCACTGACCCCATTTTCACCACCCTCCCCTCTCCACCCCCTCTCACAATCACAAAAAGAAACACCCTCCACCGCAACCCCCCCGCCCTTCTCCTTCAATGGTCCCGCCACCTCACAGACAATCACATCCCCAACCAATGGCACCTGGACCCCTCCGACTTCCAAATGCAGGAAGACATTGACCTCCCCCTCGACCTCTCCTCCCTCCCAGAAATACAGCTCTCCACCACCCCGGCCCTCTCATTCCATAACCAATGGCCCCTACACCACCCCACTGCCTCACACCCCGCCTCCACCTCCTCCTACCACGGCCACCCCCCCCCCTACCCTCCAGCCCCCCCCACGATTCCTCCGACCACTCTTCACCCTTCCCCTCTCCCCATTCTCACAGAAGACTCCTCTGGACCCATGGACTCCTCCACCTCACCACCCCCACCCCTCCCCCACAATCAAACCCCCACCCACCTCCCCGACCTCCCCAACCCTACACATACCCTAACCCCCCCTCCTACCCTTCCCCCACACCCCACCCCTTCCTCCCCAACACCGCCCTCATCAGCAGCCTCCCCTCCCCGCCCTCGCCCCCCCACGGACCCCTCACTCCGACCCGCACCCCCAACAGGAATGACCAAGCACTCTCGCCCCTCCCGCAAACAACCCTCCCCGTCCCCCCCACCCCGCGCCCCCCCGCACCCCTACCTCTCTCCCCAACGTGCCCTTCCCTCTCCCCCACTCCTTCCCGACCACATCCCCCCCTTTGTCACGAATACCCCCCCTCCTCCTGTCCACCCAGCCCACCTCCCCCTTCCAGCTGGCTCTCCTGAAGACGAAGAACTCGACCTCGACGGCTATTCCGACCAGCCGGAGGACGACTTGGAGCCCCTAGACACCCAAACGGCCAACACCAACTCCCCTAGAGCCATTCCCCACCACAGGTCACCCCCGGCCAAGAAGGCCGACTATCATCATTAGGTCCCCTCCACAGGACCCCTCAACCCGAGGTTAGACCCCACACCCCCCCCCCCACTCCCCAACCCGACATCCGCAGACATATTGTAAACGCCTTGACTCACTTCAGACTTCCGGCCCACTTTAACCCCCGCACCTCCTGCACAACAATGCATAACTTTCTATTCGATTTAAACCTTGAATACGGCCTCCCCACCCCCATCGGATACCTCGATACCACTGCTGCCCTCTCCTTCCAATGGGGTCAATACCAGGACCTCTCCAACCTATACTGTCTCGCCTCCGCAATAACCAAACTCCACTCGACTCCCACCGCCTCGTACACAGTTATCACTAACAACGAAGTCGATAACCACCACCACAACTCCCAATACCCCAGTCACTGGACAAACCTCGCCAACCGCGGCTCCCCCCCCCGTCCGGGGACACCCAACCACTCTCTCCTCATCCTCACGTGGCAGAACTCACACTTCGGCCTCCTCCACATTACTCACTCCTCCGCTACCTGGATAGATTCTCTACATCACCCTCCCCCACCCGACCTCCTCGCCCGCTCTCTCAACCTCCTCTCCGACTGGAACTCCTCTCCCCCCCCTCCCGTCGGCACCCTCCACTCCCTCAACCCGCCTCGCCAAAACGACTCCGACAGAGCATGGTCGTGCGGCACTCACGCCCTCCTCCACACCTACTTCATCGCCACAGCCCCCCCGGACCAACACTACAACCCCCCCTCCTTTGACCCCCGGTCCTCCGTGTACTCCCTCCACACTCTCCTCTGGAACTACACCTTCCGCTCCGCCCCCCTCCCACAGGGCCGTCACCACCTCCTCACCGTTTTACAACCCCCCACGCCACCCTCTCCCCCTCCACTCCCTCCCCCTACACACCCCCTCCCCTCCCCTGCTCTTCTTCCCCCTCCCTTCCAACCACCACCCGTCGAAAGCCCCCCCGATGACCCCCCCCCGCATCACCGCCTCCCTCCCCTCCCCCATCCTCCCGCACCACACATCCCAACCACTACACTTCATCAACCTCAACACCCGCGGACTACACACCTCCATTATGGATGTTGAACACCTCTCCACCTCCCACCAACCGGACGTATTAATCCTCACCGAAACCAACCACGCCACCCACAAATCCCGCTGGCGCGTAGCCTTCCCCCAATACCACCTCAAAAGCTCCCGACCTTGCTACTCACCTGTGCCCCTACCCAACGCAGGCGTTCTCTTCGCGGTCCGCAGAGCCTCTTTCCAGTCTGCCACTGTCCTAACCCCACCCCCCCACCTCATCCCCCATATCGCAGGCCTAAAAATCGTTCCCCACTCAGGCACCCCTTACCTCCTCATCGGTACTTATATGCCCCAGCTCTCCACCCCCCCACTGACCCGCCTCTACGCAGAGGTTGCAGCTTGGGGCCTCCGCCTAGCGGACGACCACCCGCACCACCGCACCCTCTGGGGTGGGGACTTCCAATCCACCACCGACACAGGTACAGGACACCCCGCCTTCACCTCCTTACTCAAAACCCACCTCCACCCCCTCCACGACCCCATCCCTACCTTCCCCCGAAGCGGGGGCTGCCTTGACCACTGGCTCACCACACCTCCTTCACCTATCACACTCCCACCATCCTCTTGCTCGATATTCCCCTCCCCCTCCCACTTTACAGACCACTCTGCAATCCACCTCGTCATACCCGCCCCTTCCTCCCTCATGGCCCACCACCCCCCCCCCCATACCCACCCCCACACACATCACACAACGCGCAAACTCACCTTTCGACTTCCCCTCACACCCAACCACATTAAAGCGTACCAATCCAGCACCCCCGACCTCATCAACCAAACGGCCGCCCTCCACGCAGAAATACTCAACACCTCACACACCTCGGCCTCCCACGACACCCTCGACACCCTCGCCTCACAATTCACCACACTCCTCTCCCAACACATGAACCACGCAGCCACAGTTTGGCCCCTCCTCCCCGACAAGAAACCCCGCCCACCCCAAGCGTCCCTTAACCCTACTTGGTTACCAAATAAAACGCGCACTCACATCCTCAAACTCCGTAAATGCAGTAAAAACTACGGCCCCCTCCCCATCGCCCAAGCCCTCTTAAACACAACTGAATATCTCTCCCCTGACGCCATCAAGCAACAGTGCCAAGCACGCATACGCCAGCTCCTTCACGCCACCACAACGGATAAGATAAAGAAAATAAAGACTCGAGCCAACGCGGCCTACGACTCCTGCCCCAAACTCTCCCACCGCCGATTGAAAATTAAAAGCGGCCTCCTTCCCCCCGCCGGCTCCGCCTCCACCCTCCACCGCATTACCAAACCCGATAAAACCACCGCATCCTCACCCTCCGCCGTCATTGATGCGATACACTCTCACTTCGCCACCGAACTCGGCTGCGCCACCCCACACGAACTACCCACCCCCCCATGGGAACTCCCCGACAACCCCGACAACTTTACCATCGAACCCCGCGGTGACCCCTCGTTCACCCTTGCCGACATGATTACCCGCGACACTTTCGATAAAACACTCAACTCCCTAGGCACCGGCAAAGCCCCCGGCCCCGACGGTATCCCCAACGAAATAATCAAATTCCTACCACCGGCGACCCGCTCCGCCCTCTTCTCTCTCCTCTCCCTCCTAGCACACAAATCCTACACCCCTCCAGATTGGTGCCACAGCACAACATGCCTCCTACATAAAAAAGGCGACCCCTCCCTCCTCGATAACTACCGCCCTATCGCCCTCATGAATAACCTCCTTAAACTATGGACAGCACTAATCAAAGATGCAGGCTCGAAGTACGCCGAAACCCACGGCATTCTCAGCGACCAACAGGACGGATTCCGACAACACCGCAGTATCCACGACGCCCTCTCCTCCCTCATTATGACGATGGAGGACGCGAAACTCCACAGCAAAGACATCTACGTCATGTACGCAGATTTCAAAGGCGCCTTCAACGCCGCGGACCACCGTATCATGTTCAAACACATGCGTCAACTCGGTATGCCCCCCACCTTTGTCGACACATGCGAACACCTCTACGGGGTCTCAACCACAGACTATATTACACCACATGGCCCCACCCCTTCTATAGACATTAATCGCGGAACCCTCCAGGGCGACACCCTCTCCCCCTTTCTATTCACCCTCTTCCTTGAACCCTTCCTTCGCTGGCTCACGGTGGGAAGCCGGGGCTACCGCCCAGGCCCCCCCGCTACTAACGTCGACCCCACAGAACCCACAGCCACATACCCAGGACACGGCTTCGCCGACGACCTCAGCCTCGCCACGGGCTCGACCCCCAACATGACCATCCAGCTCAGAAAACTCTCCCTCTTCAGCGCCTACACGGGCATGACCGTCAACATCCGCAAATGCTGCATCACCGGCGCCCTCTGGCGCACAGGCAACGCCCTCACCCTCGCCAACACTACCCTCCTCGCATCCCGCCTGCAAACTCAGTTCATCTCCCTAAACTCCACCCCGGCCCCCATCCCCTCCATTGGCCCCAAGGACACATACCGCGTCCTAGGGGTAGAACTAAACACCTCCCTCAACTTCACCAAACACTGGCACGAACTCAAGCGTACCACTGCATCCCTCATCACCACCCTTTCCACCTCCCCACTAACACAATCCCGCAGAATCAGGGTCATCCGTGGACTCCTCATCGGTAAGCATTTCACCCTCCAGCTCGGCCTCTTCACCGACTCCCAACTCGACACTCTCGAAGGACAAATCTGCCGCGCACTCCGCTCCGCCGTCTCCTCGGTACGTAACCTTCCCCGCACCGCCCTTCCCCGCCCTACCTCAGACCTAGGATACGGCCTCCCCTCCCTCAAAGCCCACGCCGCACAACTCACAGTTTGCCACCTACATAAAATCATGAACAACTCAGGCTACAGAGGCCACATGGCCCGCGCACACATACGCACCCTGTCCACCACGTACTCCCACTGGCCCTCGGAATCCATCATGTCAACTTGTTACACCCCACCTACACTAAAATGCTTAGTCAGAGCTCAACGCGATGCGGGCACCCTATTCCACAACATCCCTCCACTCTCCCTCACCAACCCTATCGCCTCCACAATCCGCGCCCACTTCACCACTCAAGACAACGCCCTCCTCACCTCACTACGGGACAAAGCTACACACATCACCGACCCTCACACATATAAACAAGCCTACTGCGATTTCTCTCCCCGCAAAACACACGCCTCCCTCCTACCCCGCCTCACCCCCCTCTGGAAAAATAACATCACCTCGTGGCCGCAAGTCCTCCTCAGAGCCACCTCATCCACCTTCATCCTCAAATCATGCAAATCCATCACCAAACTCACGGGGTCCACCACCCCACTCTCAGTTCCCATCCGCCTCCTCGCCGCAATCCTCACTGAACCCCTCGATACTATCCACAACCGCCTCCCCATCACAAGCCTCACTTCCAGCCAAGCATCCCCCCCCACCACTATACACCCCTCATGGATTCCCCTCCTCTCCCCTCACCTCCCCCGCTCACCCCCCACCCTCTCATCCGGCATCTGCACCTCCCGCACCACTCACCCCACCCCCACCGCACCCACCACACACTTAGACACAGAATACCTCACCCCCTCAGACCACCACTACCCCCCCTGCGACGTAACACGCATCATTTCCAAACACAAGGACACAGAATACGGCCAAACGCAGTACATGGTTGAATGGGCCCCGGAACACCTCACGGAATGGGACATTCAGTTACAACTCGACGACGGCTTCCGCCTCATCTCCTCCACTCCCACATCGGTATGCCTCCCCTCCCCCTCCCCCACCACCTGCTCCATCTGTCATGACCCACTGCACACAGAACCCTCCTCCACCTGCTGCACATGCCCGCACTTCGCCATACACTCCCAATGCCGCCCAGCTCAGGGACCCGCCACATGGCAGTGCGAATGGTGTGCTCGCGGCCAACAACACGACCTCACCCACCTCCACGAAGTGCAGTGGGCCCCATGCCTACAACTCCACGACACCATCAGTGAGACCCCCTCCGGCCCCACCGCCCTCACAGCATTTAACTCCGGCTATGTCCCCTCCACCACACCCATTTTGCCAGAACCCGGACCCCCTCCGTGGTCACACCCCCTAATCACATTCAACCATGACCCCATCAACCCCGACCTCGACATGCTCCCTACCGGTAAATTCGCTATCCACGCACACCCTTCACTCCACGACACCACCATACTCTGCACTCCCGACGGCCGCGCGGTCACCACCCTTAACGGCCCCCGAGTCCGCCACCTCTACCAACTCTTTCGCCCCGACCTCTCGCAGCATACGTTCGAAGAGGAGGTCTACCACCTCCTCACCCGCCTCGGCTCCCGCTCAGAAATCCACTCACCCACACCCGCCACCACCACCCGTAATAGATGGGCCACCAGAGAAGACCTCCTCACAGCTCTCCGTCACACATTCCGCATCCAGACAGAACTCTACTCCGACCCCCTCAATAAATCCCTCCACTCCCACACCTACCACTCCCTCTACCCCGAAGATATAGTCTTCTCATCTAGCGGCAGCAATGCCCCGCACACCTGGCAAGGCACCAACATAGCCAACCCCGAATACGACCACGAATGCATGAGACGAGCCATGGAACACGCAATCACCAGCGCACACCTCACAGCCCCTCACACACCCAGCGCAACCATCCTCATCCTCCCCCGATGGGAACACACACCCTACCGCCACACCAAATACATCAACTCCCCATACACCCACCACCTTTACACCCTCCCCAATGACGCAAACACCTTCCTACCCCCCGACCAACACACTGGAAACCCCACCCCTACCCCATTCGGCACACGATGGATGGTCGACATATACCTAGTCGCCAACCCCCTCGCACTCTCCACCCTCCCATCACCCACAGCCATGACCGCACTTCACAACACTCTCGAATCTATCTACGACACCCACCTCCCCAACCCCATCGTCGCCCCCCCTCCTCCACACGTCTTTGGCGCCTACTCACCCCACTCAGCGGGTATATACCACCGACCCCCAAACCCAACTCACCCCCTCACATACCCCCTCCCAGACCGCGTGCACCTAACGTACCCCCCCCACCAGAGGCACCCCTGCTTGGAACTGGCAGGACTTCGTATACACAGACGGCTCGAAAAAAGGAAGCTCGTCCCCCCTCGGAGCAGCAGCTACCCACCCCGCCTCGGACACCAAACTCAAAATCATGGTGACCTCTACCCCTCCCTCACATACGATAAATCGCGCTGAATTAGCTGGCATAGATATAGGCCTCCAACTTGGCCGCACCCACCTCCTCACAGACAGTGCGTGCTCCCTCCGCCTCATACAAGGTTACTTAAACTGCCCTTCCGCTTACCGCCACAACATTCACCGCGACACCCTCTTATCCATCACACGCACCCTTAAAACCCGCTGCAACGCAGGCATCCGTACACACCTCGGCAAAATCAAAGCCCACAACAATTCCCGAGGCAACGACCTCGCAGACACCCTTGCCAACCTCGTCGCAGATGGTCACCCTCCCGACACTACATACACGACAGGTTCAGAGGTCACGATAGGCCACTGGACCTGGCCATACACCCTCATTCCACAAACCCTAGGAGACCCCATACCCTACAGATACACCAACCTCAAAGCCGATGCACACACCCACAGCACCAAACACACACACACACCTCTCTCGCAATCAACCAAACACGGAGCCCTCCTCGCCCGCGCCGCGGAGGACGGCGCCGATTTCTCTTACCACAAAAAACACTCATCCCTCACAAATATCCAGTTCACACACAAGCAAGAATTCATGTGGGGCGTCCACAACACCCGCCTACTTACTCACAACCCCACCCTGCGCTGCCCCCTATGCGGCCAATTCACTAGCAACGGCCACATGGCCGGTAACTGCCCCTCCATGTCTTGTCTAAGACAGGACCGACACAACAGCGCTTTGCAGCTCCTACTCTCCCTACTGGAATGCCACAACGGAGGTCGCTGGGAAACCATCACCGCAGACTTCGGTAACAAACCCATCAAATCGTTTGCTTCCCCCACCCCTATCCACACTCCACTTGACTGCCACCCACCCCACCCCAACCACATGCCCACCCGTCTTGTTGCTGCTGACGAAGGTCTCTCGCCTGACTCCCTAACCTCATGCCCCGCCGTCCTCCCCCCTGAGATTCTACCCCCCCTGCTTCGTCCCCCTGCACACAAACCTGACTTCATCCGCATCCTCGAACCCCGATTCGTTGGTCACTCCAACGGTCGCCGACGTTACGCATCCATAAAAAAGATTCAGATAGGGGAATGGAAGTACTGCACAGACAACAACCTCTCCCACACAGCAGACCTCATACGATCCAAATACACCCCCCTTGCAAACGCCATCAGAAGCCACTGGCCAGGCACAGTGGTTGACATCCTCCCCATCGTCATGAGCCGCACAGGTACACCGCACTCCTCCACCATCACGAGTCTCACCTCCCTTCTCACCGCCCGCACCGACCCTCCTGATAAACTCGTCTCCAAAGCACATCTCGACACGTCTCGCATTCTTGCACAACTCCACACGCATACTGTCCAATGGCTGCATCACCTCCTACTCATATACCGCATCAAGTCCCGAACGACCTCCCGCCGCACCTCCGCACATTGCCCCCTCGCACGACCCTAACTGCACGCCTCCCTCGCCTCTACTTGCACACCTCCCCGGGGGGGAGTAAAACCCCCCGACCCACATTGGAGAGGTTGGATTAGGTGGTTTACGGTCTAGCCCTGACTTGTAAGTTCCCTGTATGGCATAGTTGGGAGGGCCCAGAGACAGCAGCCGACGCATCCGGCTTTTGGTGAAAAACCGGCGCATACGGTACATGTTGTAAACAATTTCAAATTTCAAATTGGGCCCATCGCCCGTATTGGGACCGCCATGCCGCCCGCCCGCATCGCCCCGCCCCGCCCGCTCTAGCCCACACCGCCCTAGCTAGCCTTGACCCACTTTCCCGCCCACCTTGCATGCCCACCCTCCGTGCCCACCCTCCCACCTTCGTATAGCAGCCCTTAACGTCAACGGGCTTTCGTCTAAGATAGAGGAGGGCGGTGCGATGCTCCTGGCCGGGGTTATAGACATTCTTCACCTTAAGAGACTTTAGTTAGGGCCACCAATGCACGGGCGCGGTTTGCATGGTATTCCGATTATTATTCTTTCGGTGTCCGGAGTGTGCTCGTTTGCCTCAGAGCGTGGATTTTTGAACGTGGTGTGCACGGTTCGATAAGGAAGCTATTGTAACTTGCGGTGTGCTAGTCACAAGTACGCTAACAACAAGCCTTGGGTGACGACTGGTGTTGAGACAAGAGCAGTGATGAGGACTAGACATGTTAGCTGCCTATAGGCTAGCTAGTGATACCGTGCGTCAAGCACTCTTTTTGATGTCATGTACATACGGACTTCTAGCGGAGCATACATTAGCTCTCTATAGCTAATCAACATAAGGAATTACTTACAACACTCCTCCTCAAGATATCTAAGGGATGTCTTGTAGTCAGATGAAAGTGATTACTGTCCCCTTCTACGAGGTGTGTCGTTGCATGGGTCCGGATGTACCCAGAATGGCGCTCCTGTGTTTCACGAGTGCAAGTCCAGGAAGTGGCTTGGTCAGCATGTC
This sequence comes from Tetraselmis chui, assembly GCA_026401115.1. Classification (NCBI taxonomy): domain Eukaryota; kingdom Viridiplantae; phylum Chlorophyta; class Chlorodendrophyceae; order Chlorodendrales; family Chlorodendraceae; genus Tetraselmis; species Tetraselmis chui. Next base: position 4,459 of record JAPMLY010000237.1, on the reverse strand, counting down.
AGCGACCATGTCACTATTTGGTAGATACCGTAGTTTGATGGTTCCCAGTTGCACGTGGTCCTTCACAAAGTGGTATTTCAGATCGATATGCTTGGTCTTCGCGCTCACCAACGCATTCTGCGAATAGGCGATGCAGCTCTGGTTGTCTTCCCAGATGGTGGTAGTCCCGTTGGCAAGTCGACTGAGTATTTCCGATAGCATCTGTCGTATGTGAATTGCCTCCTTGGTGGCGTCCGCTGCCGAGTAGTACTCCGCTTCGCAAGTGGACTGTGCGACGCAGGACTGCTTGCGCGACTTAGCTGATTGCGACCAAGCTGAATGTACCCCTGCCCAGTGTAAACAGAAAACTAGACCGTGAACGGCGCGTCTCGTTGTCATTGCCCCAGTCTACATCAGCAAAGCCTATGAGTTGGAGAGAGTTGTCCGTACCCCCGCCCAACGCCAGGCTCATACCGGGTGAATCCTTGAGGTATAGTAACACCTTCTTCAAGGCTTGCATGTGGGCCACGGTAAGGTTCGCCTTCGCTGAGCCTAGTATGCTGAGTGTAGTCGAGATGTCCGGTCTAATGCAGACTGCAGCGTATTGTAGACTGCCGAGCATGCTCGGGTAGATGTCACGGTCCGTTCTAGTTAGAGGCACATGTGTTTGCTTTGACATAGCAGCAATGAAACATGGATCCATGGGCAGGCATGAGGGCTTGCATTCAACCATGTCGTGTTTTTCAAGTAGCTCGCGCACGTACTTGCCCGGGTCGAGGCTGGTGGTGCGTGCGGCCCGGTCCCTAGTGATGTGCATGCCAATTATGTCCGACAGTTCACCTTGGTCCTTGATGTCAAACCTATAGCGAACGAGGGCGGTTAACGCGACCCGCCACGATGTGTTATTGCACGCCAAAGGGATGTCGTGGACATAGAGCGCAATCATAGCGAAGATCCCGTTGGCCTCAAAGATGTAAATGCACGGGTCGGACATGAGCTGCCGCCAGCCATGGGAGACAAGCCAGTGGCGAAGGCGTTCATTAAACTCACGGGGCACCTGCTTCATGCCGTATAAGCACCGACGTAGGTGGCACACGTTGGGGGTGCCGTCGTCGAACCTAAGTGGTTGTCTGATGTAGACATCCTCCTTAAGGGGTGCGTACAGGAAAGCCGTGTCGATGTCAATGCCGCCTAGCTCGAGATTGTGCGCCGCTACGATACTAAAGAATACGCGGAGGCTGGCGAGGCGGATGACAGGCGAGAAGGTCTCCGTGTAGTCTATTCCCTCGCGCTAGCTGCAGCCTTTGGCGACAAACCGGGCCTTGTACCGCTTGACGGCCCCATAGGCGTTTGTTTTGCCTTGCAAAGGCACATGTTGTTGACTACTCGGCGTCTAGCAGGCAAGGGAACTAGGTCCCATGTTTGGTTCGGTGTGAGCGAGTCGAACTCTAGCTGCATGGACTTTTGCCACTCCGAGGATTGTGGGCTAACCAAAGATGCTTGGTAGGATGCCGGTTCGACACAGACACTCGCGGACACAAGAGCCGCGTCCACGATGGATCCTTTAGTGGACGCGTGCCGCGGGTGGGCTATCATCATGGAAGAATTAGGGTGTGGCAAGATGTCTTCCACGTGGTCAGACAAATCAGACGAACATGCGTCAGTGACACATATGCGTGGCACGGTGGACACGTGAGCGACGTAGTCCTCAAAATGAGCAAAAGTCACGCGAGCTCGATTGGGTCCAGCAGAGTCAAGCGGGGTGTCAACCGGGTCCACGTGATCATGGCTCAGCTCAGCGGGTGGGAACACGACGGGTACATCAGGCGAGTCGTCAGCGTCGAAAACACATAAATGGATGAGTCAACAGAATGTGAGGCGCCAAAGCCGGGCATGGATTCCTAGATCTTGACATGAACCGAAGTAGTGATGCGCCGCGTAGCGGGGCTGTACACGCGATAGCCATGCGAGGTCTTGGAGTACCCCACCATCACCCCACGGAAGGCTTTAAGCCAAGCTTCCGTCTGAGGTTGTCAAGCACCTTGGCAAAGACCGCGGACCCAAACACTCGGAAGGCTGACGCATCGGGCACGGCACCCGTGAGAAGTGTCAGGGGTACCCCTCCATACAGACCAACTGCTATGTTGAAGGTGCGGTTGCACAGGTGTACCACCGTGCTGAGTGCACAAGACCACATGTTGTTGGGGACAGACATTGCGTGGAGCATGGAGGAGGCACAGTCACGCAGTTTGCGCCATGGGCGCTCTGCCTTCCCGAGCATATGATGTGCATAGGGGGCGGAGAACTGTGTGTTGAAGCCCAAGCGGTTGCACATGAGCTCTGTGTCCGATGCCTCAAACACAGAGTCCGAATCGAACTTTATGAAGGGGGCAAACGCATGCAAGTAAGAGTGGCACTTGGCGTGAGTGTTGCGTGCGTCCAACAGAAATGTCTCCAACTTGGAGCATATTTTGTCCCTTGATTTCAGGAAGCGAACCCACATGAAGTTGGTGTGGTGATCGATAACCAACCGACAATAGCGCAGTCCGTACGGGGAGGGTACATGCACAGGGCCCCAAAGATCACACGAGAACTTCTCAGATGGTGCATGAGGCTTTTGTGATGCAGTGCGATTTGTCGGAGCCGAGGTGGCCTTGCTCAGATTGCAAGACTCACATGAGAGATAAATTGTAGAGCTAGGCATGGACGGTACCGAGGTGGTATTATTCGAATGTTGTGCCTGAAGGCTCTGCATATTTAAATGTCCCATACGGCTATGCTACATGCCAGGGTCACACTCAACAGCAAGACCAACTGGCCGTCCACTGCGACTGTCTACCTTGTGCGAGGGCAGCCCCGCAGAGTCATGTGTCATGGGGAGGAGGTAGAGGCCATTCTCCGACGGCACTAGCATCCCCATGCATGTGGTGACAAGCAACATGCCACTGTCAGAATTGGTTGGAAACGAGAATTCACAGCCGGAGTGTTTCTGCATCCAGCTGACACTCAGCATACGATTGATTTTCTGTGCCGACCGCGAGAACATGTTAGGCGTGTACTGTGCGTGAACATGCCGAACAACGGTTTGACCAAACACGTGGCAGATGGGGACGCGAACAAGACCGCAGCCCTTCACGGAGACACAGACACCACCAACGGTGCTATGCCGAGAGGAGGGAATAAACTCATAGAAATCGGACCGAAATGCAGTCAGTCAACTACCCATTAGTCGGACAGGTCAGCGACGGCGGACGCGGGGGACGTAAAAGCAAGATAGGTGAAAGAAACACTCACCGCAGTGTCGTCGTACTCATCCTCCATATCGTACTCTAGGGGACATTCGGTGCCATCCTCGAGTGGAGAAGAGGCAGCCGCTACGTCACTAAGATGTGCCGTGGGAGGCGTCTGGCCCGCGTATTTTTCCGCAATCTGCTTGCGCTTGGCCAGTGTCCACCGGAGGACGTCCGCATCTGGCGCCTTGCATGTGGACAAGACGTGATTCGGGTCACCGCACGCACCGCACATCATCGGAAACTTAGATATGTCTGGACGTTTATTAGCAGCCCAGCCTCCAAGTCCGCGGCCCCTTTGGCGCTTGCGATCAGCAAGAAACGCATTGATGGGTTGTCCGGAAGCAATAATGTCAAGAGGGACACGGTCCTCCGCATCAAGATTCTGCGCCTGGTGGATGATTGTTGCGCGACATGGTTTGTGTGGTAATCAAGTTGCTACACAACAATGTTGGTCAAGTAGCATCGTGATAGTACGGCTGTGATTCAGCACTACAAGATGATAAGCCAATCAGCAATAGAGAGGATTAGGTTTCTGATGGTGGCAAGTTGGTGAGCGTTAGATATCATCTAAAGGCTCAGAATATGCGTTGGCATGTGCTCACCACAAGGTGAGTGCGTGTCCTGTGATAGGCAAATGCTAGGCACTTGCTGAGGGTGAGATGACATGCAGTGTCACTCACCGAGTGTATTGAAATTGAAATTGAAATTGAAATTGTTTACAACATGTACCGTATGCGCCGGTTTTTCACTAAAAGCCGGATGCGTCGGCTGCTGTCTCTGGGCCCTCCCAACTATGCCATACAGGGAACTTACAAGTCGGGGCTAGACCGTTAACCACCTAATCCAACCTCTCCAAGGGTGTTCGGGGGTTTTACTCCCCCCGGGGAGGGTGCAAGTAGAGGCGAAGGTTGTGTGCATTCAAGGTCGTGCGTGGAGGCAATGTGCGGATGCGCGGTGGGAGGTCGTGCGGGACTTGAGGCGGTATATGCGTAGGAGGTGATGCAGCCATTGGACAGTATGCGTATGGATTTGAGCAAGAATGCGAGATGTGTCGAGATGTGCTTTGGAGACGAGTTTATCAGGAGGGTCGGTGCGGGCGGTGAGTAGGGATGTGAGACTTGTGATTGTGGAGGAGTGTGGTGTACCGGTGCGGCTCATGACTATGGGTATGATGTCGACCACTGTGC
>JAPMLY010000236.1:130000-276080 GCA_026401115.1 Tetraselmis chui | reverse complement strand
ATATAGAATTGTTGAAATCTTACCAAGTGAGAAAAAAAAAATCACGCAGCGCCATCCACGTCTAGCACCGCAAATGACCAACTTCACCCGCTACCAACGCTTGAACCTTCACCTTCTCCGGTTCCGCTTGCCCTCTTGCACACGATGTTGCCTTCCTAACCACTGGCACTGAGCAACCATTGGCGAGGAGACTTTGAGTGGCCGCTTGTCACGCTCCCAATCATGCACATGCCATTCTCCGCAAATCCGCGCCCGAGATGTACACTAGCGACGCCACTATCCACAATCGCCGTGCGTCAGCTATTAAACCACTTATTGGTGCACCACATGGTCTTGGCAAGGTTCTTACCATACTCCTCCCAGAAATCCTTATTCGCCATGCTCTCTTTCCCCTCATACGGCTTCACAAAGATTATGCAACCCATATCACAGTCCGCAAAGTGTGTAACTCACGACCACACTTGGCTAGCTTCCTAGCCAAATTGAAATTGAAATTGAAATTGTTCACAACATGTGCCGGCAAATTGGACCGATGCTGTCTCTCGGGCCACTCTACTTCGCCATACAAGACTTATTAGCAAGTTGGGCCCGGGTCTCTTCGACCAGGTACACCTATCGACACACCTAGCTTCACTGTGTGTCGACGTTCCTCGGGAGTTAAAAAACTATAAGCAACCGCAGTAACTGCCACATTCCCCCCGCCTAAGCAGTAACAGCGTAATAATTTTGTAATCAAGAAAAACAGATCTAAAAATAAATCCACTTGTCGAGAAATGCAAAACTAAACTGCTGCTCGACCTTCACGATGCTCGGCCCGCTCCCACCGAACCGGGGTGCTGACCGGCCGAGGCCGGTCGGCGTTCGGGAGGGACGACGGGCCAGTCTAATCTAGCTCCCGCGTGACTTCGGTCTTGCCGAAGATAGGAGGGGAAAGGCTGGCAAAAAACCCCTCCTCGCGCGGTCGCTCGTCGACCCCGCCGCCCCATCCCGTAAGCCCCGCCAAGGTCGCCACCGCATCCGCCGACGCGACGGTCCTCCTTGTCGAGGTCCCCCGTCACCTCGAGGGCATGTGGGGGGGACCGAGACACATAGACATAGAAAAAATGGGCGCTCCTGCCTCAGCACTTGAATTTCCCCCGCTCATTTCCCCGGTTTTTTCTCTGTTTGGTACCCGGGTACCTGTCAGGTAGTCCGGCCTGCGTCCGTACCCTCCCCCCTCTGATCGCGCGTCCACCTAGCAGACTTTGTTGAAACAGGGGCCTCCGCGCTCACCCGCCCCCCCCCGCAAGGGTCTCGTCTATCCGGTGGTGGGTATCGAGGAGGGGGGGGGGGGGGTCAGGTCGCCGTAGCCGGATCCGTCGGGCCGCGGGTGCACGGAAATGATTCAAAACCCTCCGTACGGGGTTTTCCGGCGGCGCCGACCCGGAGGGTCGTCGTCGCCAGATCTTGTCGCTCCTTCCGTCGCGACTGGCCTCCTTGCCGCCCAAGCCTACTCCTCCCCCCTCGGGAGATGTATCACGTCGGCGTGGCGGCTCGCTAGTGAGCGCCCTACCATGGTGCTGCTCCCCAACTAGCTCGACGCCGGGTACGGACATTAGTTTAATTTTCCAAAAAAGCCCTCCGTACAAGGCTTTCCGGCGGCGGTTGATCCAGAGGATCGCCGTCGCCTCACATAGCCGCTCCTCCGCATGCGACCGGCCACCGGCCTGTACCAGGTCTTGCTTCCCCCCCTGAGAAGTGTCGACCGGCACATGGCTTGTCGGCGGCTAGCGAGCGCCCTTTCCTGGCGCTACTTCCCGGCTGGCCACCACCAGCTCCAACACCCGCCTCCCACCGTTGATCCGGCCGTACCCTCCTCGCAATCAAACGCTCCTGAAGTACAGGTCCCACCCCCTCGAGGTAGGACTGTTCTTAGTAGTATATGTACGCGAAAAAACATATCGAACGGGCCGAGCGGGAGATCTTGGCGCCGGTATTGCACATAAGTTATTTTATTCAAAAGCCCTCTGTACAGGGCTTTCCCGACAGCTGCTGATCCCGCGGATCGAGCTGTCGGCCCTCTTAGCCCCCTACCGTGCCAGGCCCGGCACGGCTACGGGGTTTCCAACGCCCACCACGGGGAGGTGAGGGGATGCCGACGGTCCTGCGAGCGCACCCCCCTCCGGGGCCGCCGCCGCTGCGCCGCCGGCGGGCGTCCTTCCTAGCCACAAACATCCGGCCAGGCATGCAACCATTGCCTCAGCACTTCCCCCGTTTGCTCTCGACAGTGAAAGGGAAAGACAGATTTTTAAAATCCCAGCTCACACTTTTCAAGCTTCATGTGCAAGTTTTATTCTGCTCCACGGTCATAGCCGCTACGCAATGCGGGGTCGACTTTTCGACTTGCGCCCAACACCCGTAACTGCCCTCCTACGTCTAGCAGTCCACCCTCGCTAGCTCCCTCCTCCTTGCCTTCCTCTTGACTTCCTCGTCGTCGGAGAGAGCTATTTCTCCAACATCCACAATAAGAGGACCCCAGCCCCGCTAGCGCCCGCGTCCGCGCCCGCGCCCACGCCCACGCCCGCGCCCAAGCTCATAACCACCACGAACTATGCATTTTATGAACTCATGTTGTCCCTCATCCTTTCAGAGGATGTGTTTGCGTATGACTCGTCATTTCTAGGTACCTCAGAAAGCGAAGCGCCCGAGTGCGATGGATGTAAGAGAATTTCTGCCGCGGGGGCGAGACTCCCGAGCGGCATTTCCTCATCCCGCTATGTCTCGTTAGCGGTCAAGTCTACCGATGCACTACCACCAACAGCCAAACCACTAGCCATGACATGTTCCTAATAATCATGGGCGTTGTTGAGATGAGTATCAAGACGCGAGAGGGTCTCACCGGCCAGCTCTAACTCTTCTTCGGGGGCGGTTAGGATGTCGCTTTCCTCATCGCGCGCGTCCCCCTCCCGAGATTTGCGCTTATGTACTGCGCCTAGTACCCGCGGTAGCCGCATCAGCCCCGAAAGTGGCCACATACCACGCTGGTCTACCATAGTCAACGAAGTAGGTGGCTCGTGTGGTGATAGTCGCGCCTTTTGAAAGATAGGTTGCGTATTTGCGACGCATGTCGGCTGTTATTTTAAGTAAAAACCGCTAACTGATCGGCTAGTGACTCACCATCAAGATCACATTGCAAAGAGCACCGCCGCCAGATACGGCAATATTTTTAGATAATTGTTTTTTCTGCCACGCCCCTGAGTGTGAAGAATGCCCCTGATCTGAGTTTACCAACAAAAAATCAGAAAGCTGATTTTTTTATATGGGGTTTTTAAAAACGGTCACAATTTTCCTAAGCTAATAGGTTAGGACACTGGTGACCGAACCTACAAATAGACAATATGTAAACAATGCTTTTTCGGAGAGCCGGTAAAGCGCACGCCTAATACGCAGAAGGTCGCGGGTTCGATACCCGGTGAGTCCGATCATGGTATGTAGGCGTATCATGGCCCGAGATGAACCCCCACATTCCACACAACAACACCTTGTAACCATAACGTATTCAAATTCCCTCTCGCCTTGCCTTACTCTGCACACCTTCACTGACACCCTTTGAACACACCCTTCATCCTACACTGTCATTACCAATACCGACGTCGACACACACCATCACCATGAGACCGTCCCCAATCACTAGACTGGTAGGAAAATCCGCGGCCACTCCCTCTAGACACCACCAACTACCCCCTGTCCCTCATCACATTACAAACAATCACACTTCGGTCTCCTCCACATCATCCACAACTCGGCCAAATGGATAGACTCCTTCGACCATGCCCCCCCCCCCCCGACCTATGCACACGCTCTCTCCACCTTATTAACTCTTGTCACCCCTCAGCATCCCCCGCACCCCGTACCCTCCACTACCCTAATAACCCACCCCGCCAAGAGGACTCGGTACTCGCATGGTCATGTGGCACTCTGTTAGCACTAGCTTCTCGTCGCATAGTACTTATGTACAAGGCAGCCATCAATCATCCTAATACTTAGTGTTATGCTATTTGCGGTTCTCTATTCCATGTTAGTGGCGGTCGACCGGCCATGCCGGTGCCTTCACCGGCCGCCATCTCTCTCTCCTCTCACTTCTCTAGTCTCCACACCCAGCCCCCTTGTGGGGCCGGCACGATTCTACGTGTAACTATCCGTTCCCAATTCCAACAGGTTATGGGCCCTCCACCAAGTTACACAAGAGAAGAGCGCGGCTTCCGCGTATCCGGGGCCGCGCTAGTCCTACCTACTCCCACGTAAAAAAGAGCTATAACTTGAAATTAAAATTGTATTGTCGCACGGCCCGGGCGGCAAAACATGTCGCACGGCCTGGGCGGGAGATCTTGGCGCCGGTAGTGTGCATAAATATTTCTTTTTAAAATCTCTCCGTACATGGCTTCCCCGACAGTTGCGAATCGCCCAGGGAGGTGAGAGGGTGCTGACGGACATGCTAGCACACCCCCCTCCGGGGCCGCCGCCGGCGGGCTCCCACGTAAAGAAGAGTAGAGCGTACGTAAAGCGCTCGGCGCCACGCTACTTATTCATCGACACAACGCTTCGCCTTCGAGATTGATTACCGTGATTGTCCTATCACCGTGACTATTCCCACGTAGATAGGAAAAGAGTGTGTTTAAAGCGCTGGCGCCACTCTCACCCCACCTAGCTTTCAGTTTCTCCTAGCCTTCAACCTACTTATGCTCTCGACCGGATATGGTTTTTTGACATTAAGCGCGAAAATTTGGCCCGCGCTTACTTTAGCCAGTAATGTTATTGTTTTCATCCGAGGCAACGCCGCAACGCTCACCTTACTTTGAGAGGATTTAATCTTGCACACGGCGAATGGAGGGAATCGACACGAGCAGCGCCCGTCTATACATTTGCGTGACTGCCCGTACGCTCTCGACAACCATGTTGGCGTTGCTCCTTCCTCGCCGGTCGCTCTCATGCGTCGGCTAATTCACCCGTGGACAGTTTTCGTCGCTCAATGTCAGTATAGTACATTCCGCAGTGCATTTGGAACCGTTTCATATCGGGAACTCGCCAGTAGCTGCACATTCCTATGAGCACATGTCGCTACACCTACCCGGCCTGAGACACACGCTACTAACAAAACACCTTCGACCAAGATGGTACATTCCTCGACACAAGCTAGGACGACGGTGACGCCTCGGCTACCTTGAGGGAGGGTTTTAGCACTAGCATCCCGTTACATAGTGCTTATGTACAAGGCCGCCATATATCATCATAATACTTAGTGTTATTATGTTTGCGGTTCTCTAGTCCGTGTTTGCTGCGGTCGGCCGGCCCTGCCGGTGCCTTCGTCGGCCGCCATCTCCCTCCTCTCACTCCTCTAGTCTCCACACCCTGCCCCCTTGCGGGGCCGGCACGAACCTACGTGTAACTTTCCATACAAAATTCCAACACACTCATCACGTCCTACTAGTTACTTACTACATCATCACCGCACCCCCCAATCAACCCTACCCCCTTTCGACTCTCGATCTCATGTCTACACACTCCACTCCCTTCTTTGCACGATACCTTCCGCTCCGTAACCCTTCCTGTTGGCCGCTTCGCTTTACTAGCCGTTGTTCACCCATAACCCCCCCCCCCCCCCCCCGGCTCCCCCTTCCACCTCCACCGACACACCCGATACCCTGTCCTCCCACACCCTACCTCCACATTCCCACACCCCCCCTGAAACCCCCGCCCATTCCCCCATAACACACCCCCCAACCAGCCCCCCCACAACATCCCCAGCCACATTAACCTCAACACCCGTGGACTTAGCACCTCTGTTATAGATGTCGACCACCTTCCCACCACTCACCAACCGGACGTACCGGTACTCGATCCTGCTCACCGAAACTAATTACACTTCACACAGATCCCCATGGCGCGTCACCTTGCCACAATACCACCTTGAAATCAACCGCCCGAAACAACAACTACATTGCCACACCTCGGCGGGCGTCCTCTTCGCAATCCACAAATTCTCGCCCCTCCCTACCATTGTCATCTACCGGCCCTCCCACCTTACCCCCCACATCGCCGGCTTCGCCATGGTTCCTCACTCCGGCACCCCCTTCCTCCTCGTTGGAGACTGCAATATATGCCGGCATTTTTAACACCACCTTGGACACCGCAACCAACGACGACCTCAACGACCTCGCCACAGACTTAACTAGCCTCCTCTCCAACCACACGGACCATGCGGCAACCCTATCTATGGCCCCTCACCCCCCCCCCCCCCCCAAAAAAAAAAAAAAAACCCAAACCATCGAACACCTCCCCAAACATTACATGGTTCCCAAAACACTATCGCAAACTTGTTAAAGCCCTCCGGCGCTGCGGTTAAAAATACGGCCCACCCCCCCTCGCGCAGTCCCTCCTTCATATAACCGGAAAAATGCCCCATGACACCATCAAACAAAAATGCCAAGAACGCATCCGCCACCTCCTCCATGCCGCCACCACAGAAAATTGCAGAAAAAAACCGCGCCAACAACACCCACGACGTTAACCCGAAACCGCACCACCACCTCAGAATCAAATGCAGCCTCCTCTCGAATACCACCACTACCTCGTCCTTACATAAAATCAAACGCCTAGACTCGGCAGCAGTGGACTCCCCCCCATGAAGTCATAGCCGCCATCCACACCCACTTCGATTAGGAACTAGCCCGTGCCACCCCGCCCGAACTCCCACTCCCGCCGTGGGAAGACCCCGCTATCCCGTACCCTTTTGAAATCACCCCCCGACGTGATCCCACACAGCTCTCGCCGACATGATAACATGCGCAATGTCCGATAAAATAGTCCACTCCGTAGGCAATGGAAAAATCTCCGACCCGGATGATATACATAACGAAATCATCGAATTTGTACCTAAAGCCACCAACTCCGTCCTCTACTGCCTCCTATCCCTCGTCGCACACAACAAAGCCTACACCCCCCCGGACAGGTGCCACAGCACCACATGCCTTCTACATAAAATCGTGACCCCGCACTCCTCGACAAATACCGCCTAATTGCACTTATGAACAACCGCCTAAAACTGTGGACATCCCTCGTCAAACATGCAGGTTCCAAATTCGCAGAAATTCACGGCATCCTCACCGAACAACAATAAGGCTTTAAGTCCTACGCAGCATCTACGACGCTCTAGCGTCCATAACTGTGATGATTGAGGACGTCAAAATCTACAACAAAGATATATGCATAATCTACACGGACTTCAAAGTCGCCTTCAACGCCGCTGACCACCTCATCATTTTCAAACGCATGCGCTGACTCAGTATGCCCTCCACCTTTGTTGCCACCTGCGAACAACTCTACGGGGTCTCCACCACCAACTACAACCCACCCTATCTATCGATATGAGCTGAGGTATCCTACATGGAGACACCCTCTGTCCATTCCTATTCACTCAATTCCTCGAACCCTTCCTCCAATGGCTAACAGTCGGCAACCTAGGTAGTTATCGCCCATGCGACCCTAATACGAACGCCGACCCCAATGAAGCTACGGTAACCATCCCCGGTCATGGCACAGACTCCCTACCATGACCTGATCACCTCAGCCACGCCACGGACTCCCTTGCCAACATGTTCATCCAACTTACGGAACTATCCTATTGATCGAATGCACCGGTATGGGAGTTGACATCAAGAAATACTGCATCACGGGAGCCTTATCGAGCAAGGCAAACGCCCGCTCCCTTTCCATGTGCTCCCTCCTTACTTGCGTTCTGCCTCCAAACCCAACACCCGTTCAAGGCACTAACTCCCCCATGCCCACAATCGACCCCTCGGAGTCCTACCGCGTCCTCGTAGTCGAATTTAACACCGCCCTCGCATTCACAGATATGCACTTGCATGAACTTAGACGCACAACCACACCCCTCATTAATGCCTTCTCTCCTTCCCCGTAAACTCAACCACGAAAACTCCGCAACATCTCAAGACTCCTCATCGGCAAGCACTTCACTCTACAGCTCGGCCTCTTCAGCGACTGCCAACTCCACACTCTCGAAGGCCAAATCTGCAGAGCGCTCCGCTCAGGTGTCTCATGGATATGCAACCTCCCCGGTACATCCCTTCACCACCGCACTGTTGAACTCGACCACGGCCTTCCTTCCCTCAAAGCACACGCGGCACAGCTCACAATCTACCACTCGCACAAAATCATGAACAACCCCGGCCACATTGCAATAGCCCGCATCCACACCATCTCCACCCAATGTAAACACTAGCCCATAGAAGCCATCATGTTAGATAGGTACACCCCACCCACCCTCAGATACCTTGTCCGGACCCAACACGACACCGGCACCATGTTCCACAATATCCCAGCCCTCACTCTCACTAACCTCCTCGCCACCACCCTCCGCGAACACTTCGCCCGACAAGACGACACCCTCCTCGCCTTGCTCCGCACCAACGCCATACACATCATCGACCAACACATGTACAAACAAGCCTACTGCGATTTCATTCCCTACCACACCCACGTGTTCCTCCTCTCTCGCCTCAATCTCCTATGGAAGAATTGTATCACTTCATGGCCACAACTCCTCTTCTCGACCACCACATCATCCATCCTCCTCAAATCATGCAAGGTCATAACCACCCTCGAAGGCGTACGTGACCCCCTCTCTGTCCCGATACGCCTCTTGGCAACAATCCTTTCGGAACCCCTCAACACCATCCATAACCGCCTACCCATCACCAAACACACTTTCAAACAAGCTACACCTCCCACTAAAGTGAATCTCTCATATCTCCCACTCCTCCTCCCCTACCTACTCCCGAAACCCTCCCTCGTGCTCACATCCGACATACGCATACCCCGCCCCAACGCCTCCTCGCACATCGCCCCCATCTCAAGGATCGACTCGAAATACCTCCCACCCTCGGAGTGATCTATCCGCCCTACGACGTCACCCGCATCCCCTTCAAATACAAGGACTTTGAACACAGGAAAAATGTACATGGTTGAATAGGCTCCGGAATACCTCACTGAATGGGACATTCAACTTCAATTCGATGAAGGCTTCCGCCTCCACTCCTCCACGCCCACTTTAGTATGCCAACCCCCCTTCCCACTGCACAATATACCAAGAACCCCTCCACCTCAGTCTTGTCACACCCAGCAAAACACACCCGAGCTTCGCTGTCCACTCCCACCGCCGCCCCGCCCCATGCCCTGCAACATGGAGCTGCGATTGGTGTGAACGTGAACAAACTCACGACCGCACCCGCCTACACGACGTCCAATGGCCTCCCTGCCTACAACTCCATCACTACGACCCCATGCGGCCCAACATTATTAACGACAACATTTAACAGCGATTTTGTCCTAGCCACCTCTCCTATCCTTCATATACCCGTACCCACCCCCTTGAGGCACCCCCTCATCACCTTCAACCACGACCGCTTCAACCCCGACCTCGACATGCTACCCACATGCAAGTGCACCATAAACCCGCCTCACCCTTCCATGCACAACCATCCTATGCACCTTAGACGACCACGTTGTCGCAACCCTCTCGCCCCCACGCATCCGATATCTCTACCAAGTCTTCCTCCCAAACTTCACCCGCAGCACATTCGGAGAGGAGGTCTATATACCGCCTCATTACCATGCTCGGCACTCGTTCGGAAATCCACTCACCCACTACGGCCACAACCGCACCCAAACGATGGGCCTCTAGGGAGGAACTCCTCTCAGCCCTACGGAACACATTGCACACACATACCAAACTTTACTCAACAAATAGGAAAGTTCACTGCACTCCCACACTATACATTGAAGACGTCGTCTTTTCATACAACGGCAGAGCCTTTATCAAACTTCTCTTAGAAACGCTTTGCATGAGGGCAATGATATTGTTGTTGCATGCTTTCCTGCTCCACATGCCTAGGCTCGTGGACTTGTTCATTATCTTTCGCCAAGTGGTTTCCATTGCTGTTTTTTCTTCATGTAACACAGCGTATTTAGACCCATGAAAATCGGACGCGCTAAAAACTGAGGTTTTTTACGATTTCGGCGCTTCATACGAGCGCTTGTGTCTACCCGTAACCACCATCCCATTGTACATGATTCAAGCCCTAAGGACGGTGAGCACGCGTAGGTATCACTTTCCAAACCTCGTTCATGACGAGGAAAAATGTTATGAGGCGTGCAAGTGGGGCGAGCGCTTGACGCTTACGGTCCAAGGTTGTCGTCGAGAAGGTGGCATCGGTGGGTCGGTTAGTGTGCGGAGACTACTTCCCGGCACCTGGCTCACCGACTCACATCCCGTCAAAGCTAAAATTTGGCTGCGAGAGGCACGTTTTTGTCCGACAAGTACCCGTTTTACGTGCATGAAGGGTCTACTATGGGGTTGTTCGGACTACTTTTTGTGTGTTGCGACTGAACCTTCGTAGTTTTGTAGTCTTTCTTGGAGTTCAAGTCATCGCAACATCGCGGGTGAAAATACACGCCAAGCCGCGCAGCCGCCGCACAAATGCAACAATAGCATACCGTGCACCGCGGCGTCTACGAGTGTGCTCAAGCCCATGCATTGTGAAGCTGCCCACCACGCCGAAATATTTCGTTTTATGAGGGTATGTCCACGCCCTCGACGTTTCGGAGGCAGTGACGGACGGGTTTCCACATGTGGTGGCGACATGGGGCGGCGAGTCGCGGTGGGAGAATTTCCTTCTAAGCTACCTAGCATCTCGTCGAAAACTCCAAGAGGACGGAAAACCCATACCCATATGAACTCTTAGCTTGTTTTTACTACGACGATACGTGTGTGGAGTGCTAATCCTTAGATGCATGTAGGACTTTACAACTTTGACATTTGTCGTCGACTCTTGAAGCATGACTTAATCTCGGTGGCTCTATCGAGGAGGCCTCCGGGAAGTGCCGCGCGGAATCGCACAAGTACACTCGTAATGGTTCACGTTCTGAGGCTCTCACTTCTTTTTTCCACGACAGGCGAGGGATGATTACGGTGAGAGTATGGAATCTACTTCAGTAATTAATCTCGATCGTAATTTCGATCGCATTCGCATCTCTTTACCGGAGTACCCGTACCTGTCTCGCTGCCGCTATTGTTCGATTACAAGAAGCAGGGACGTGGACAGGGAAAAAGTGAAGGGGGGGCGCGGAACTCGCTGCCGCTAATCCCGTAATTATCTGGCGCCACATTTGTTTGCAATGCTGTGTGTATCCTTTTATTTTAAGCGTTCAGTCGATTTCATCGACCTCCAACGCTCGCGTGCAGTCGTCCATTGACAGCCCACAAACAGATACGGCCCACAAGGACAAACGCACAACAGCCGCACCGTACTCTGCAGCAGTAACACAACCGTATGGCGACCAACCTCCGCCTCAGCGTCCTGATCGCTGGTCGTGTCTAGTCATATGAAAAGCGGAGCTTGGCAGTCGTTCCGACATTCGCGAGTGGCAGCATGATGTAGTACTGGCCTACTGAACTTCCTTTGCAGCTCTGGACTGCGGGGCCGAGATGCGGTAGCAACGACGAGAAGGCACACAATATTTCATGACGTCTAAGTAACGGCGCAAAAATCCAAGCTAATAGCTTATCGTGCAGCCTCCCGATACGCGCCCGTTTCATAGCACAGAGGAAGTAAAGTGAAGGAGATGGTGAGAAGGAAGCAGCTGCGGCAACGACGCGGCGGCGGTGTGGGCGATTACGAAGAGATTCCGCCGAGCTCTGCCGAGCAGGTGCGTCCCCGGCCTTTCTATCGGAAGGTTTACTTGCAGCTTCGACAGGGGAGGGAAGGGGGCGCGCTGTTTGCTTTCCGGAGGCAGGGAGGTTGGGAGCAGCGGAAACTACTTAACAGCTTCGTCTCCCTGCCCACGGCAACCGCCTCACAGAATCTGCCCCTCTTCACCCCGACGGCCCACAAAATTTCTGAGATGAGAGCGTTGTCCAGGTCGGATGTGGAGAGCACTAGCTCCGGTTTTTACTATCGCGTTGACTGGTGGCGCGATGTCTCTGTATCTTTGCGATTGCTCGTTAGGAGGGGCTGCCGCGACGGGCATCCTTCGGACTGGAGGACGGCCTCATCGTCGCGCTGTGCGCCTGTTGCATGCTACTGGACCAAGTGGGCGGGGAGCTACTGGCCGCGCATTACGGTTCCGTGTTTGCACGGAGTGGGCAGTGGGTTTGGCGAGGGGTGGGCGCGGCGGGCACGGCAGCGGGCTGCGCTTTCGCTGGAGGCACAAGCTGGACTGCCGTTTCAGAGCACGGCTGGTCTGCGCTGCTCTGGGCTGCCGCTGTCTACTCCATGGCCCTTCCGCAGCTGAGTAAGCTGGCTGCGCATTGGCTGGGCTCACGGCCGGTGTCCAGCCTTGAGGGGGACGCCGTCGCAGCAGGGGGGCTTCTGTTGGGGCCGCTCCTCTTTGCTCTCGCCTTCTACGGGGCTGCTCACATTGTGCATGGAGGGGTCATGGCCGAGGTTGCACTGCTGTCACCAGTGGGGACCCTGGTTGCGATACTGCTGCGCATGGCACCACTGCCACCTTACCCAGTTGGCGTGACGCTGCACTTCATTGCATTCATCGCCGGCGTGAGTGCCCTCTGCCGCCTTCCACTCAGGTTGAACCTCCACTCTCTCTCTTTCTTTTCAATGTCCTGTCAATCTCAATCATATTCAGCGATCTTCTGTCAGTCTCAACCGCGATATTTTCTCGGCTTAGCCCCTTAATTCTTATTCACATTTTCCCATTTATCCTCTCACATCATAAAGTGCTTTGGCGCGCTGTCATAAGTCAGCCTTCTGCCCCATTCCCACTTCATGTTGACGATTTTTGTCTCGTCACACAGACCGGTATTGCTTTCATATGTTTAGCAGACACGCACACACACACACACACACACACACACACACACACACACACACACACACACACACACACACACACACACACACACACACACACACACAAGCAGCGGGGACAGATACACACAAGCACTCACCGGGCAGACACTTGCACATGTATGCTCACACGTCTCACTTTGCTCGTACACACATGCTTGCACAAATTTTCACAATATGCAAGCACGTGCTCACACATATTTCACAAAGACTCAGAATACGGCCAAACACAATACATGGTTGAATGGGCCCCGGAACACCTCACGGAATGGGACATACAGCTTCAACTCGACGACGGCTTCCGCCTCATCTCCTCCACCCCCACATCGGTATGCCTCCCCTCCCCCTCCCCTGCTGCCTGCTCCATTTGCCACGAACCCCTGCACACAGAACCCTCCTCCGCCTGCTGCACTTGCACACACTTTGCCATACACTCACAGTGCCGCCCAGCTCTGGGCCCCCCCTCGTGGCAATGCGAGTGGTGTGCCCGCGGCCAACAACACGACCTCACCCACCTCCACGAAGTGCAATGGGCCCCATGTCTACAGCTACACGACACCATCAGTGAGACCCCCTCCGGCCCCACCGCCCTCACTGCATTCAACTCCGGCTATGTCCCCTCCACCTCACCCATCCTGCCAGACCCCGGCCCCCCTCCATGGTCACACCCCCTTATCACATTCAACCACGACCCCATCAACCCCGACCTCGACATGCTCCCTACCGGTAAATTCGCTATCCACGCACACCCTACACTCCACGATACCACCATACTCTGCACTCCCGACGGCCGCGCAGTCACCACCCTTAACGGCCCCCGCGTCCGCCACCTCTACCACCTCTTCCGCCCCGACCTCACACAGCATACGTTCGAAGAAGAGGTCTACCACCTCCTCACCCGACTAGGTTCCCGCTCGGAAATCCACTCACCCACACCCGCCACCACCACCCGTAATAGATGGGCCACCAGAGAAGACCTCCTCACAGCTCTCCGTCACACATTCCGCATCCAGACAGAACTCTACTCCGACCCCCTCAATAAATCCCTTCACTCTCACACCTATCACTCCCTCTACCCCGAAGACATAATCTTCTCATCTAGCGGCAGCAACGCCCCGCACACCTGGCAAGGCACCAACATAGCCAACCCCGAATACGACCACGAATGCATGAGACGAGCCATGGAACACGCAATCACCAGCGCACACCTCACAGCCTCTCATACACCCAGCGCAACCATCCTCATCCTCCCCCGATGGGAACACACGCCCTACCGCCACTCCAAATACATCAACTCACCATACACTCACCACCTCTACACCCTCCCCAATGACGCAAACACATTCCTACCCCCAGACCAACACACCGGCAACCCCACCCCCACCCCATTCGGCACACGATGGATGGTCGACATATACCTCGTCGCTAACCCCCTCGCACTCTCCACCCTCCCTTCACCCGCAGCCATGACCGCACTTCACAACACTCTTGAATCTATATACGATACCCACCTCCCCAGCCCTATCATCACCCCCCCCCACCCTCACCTCATTGACACCTACTCACCCCACTCAGCAGGTATATACCACCGCCCCCCAAACCCTACACACCCCCTCACATACCCCCTCCCGGACCGCGTACATCTAACATACCCCCCCACCAGAGGCACCCCTGCTTGGAACTGGCAGGACTTTGTCTACACAGACGGCTCGAAAAAAGGCGGCTCGACCCCCCTCGGAGCAGCGGCTACCCACCCCGCCTCGGACACCAAAATCAAAATCCTGGTGACCTCTACCCCTCCCTCACATACAGTGCTCCCTCCGCCTCATCCAAGGTTACTTAAACTGCCCCTCAGCTTACCGCCATCACATTCACCGCGACACCCTCTTATCTATCGCACACACCCTTAAAACCCGATGCGACGCGGGCATCCGTACACACCTCGGTAAAATAAAAGCTCACAACCACTCCATCGGCAACGACCTAGCAGACACCCTCGCCAACCATGTAGCGGATGGCCACCCACCCGATACCACATACACCACCGGTTCAGAAGTCACGATAGGCCACTGGACATGGCCATACACCCTCATCCCACAAACCTTAGGGGACCCCACTCCCTACAGATACACCAACCTCAAATCCGACGCACACAAATACAGCACAATACACACACACACCCCCCTCTCGCAAACAACCAAACACGGAGCACTCCTCGCTCGCGCCGAGTCGGACGGCGCAGACTTTTCCTACCACAAAAAACACTCTACTCTCACAAATATGCAGTTCACACACAAACAGGAATTCATGTACCCTCCACGCAGCCATCATCAACACCTCACTCACATCGGCCACCCCAGACACCCTTGACACCCTCGCCTCACAATTCACCACACTCCTATCCCGCCACATGGACCACGCAGCCACAATCTGGCCCCTTCTCCCCGACAAGAAACCACGCCCAACCCAGGACACCTACACCCCCACCTGGCTCACCAAAAAAACACGCACTCAAATACTTACACTCCGTAAATGCAGCAAACTCAAGGGCCCACTCCACCTAGCCCGTACCCTATTAAATACTACCGAATACCTCTCCCCTGACGCCATCAAACAACAATGCCAAGCACGCATCCACGGATAGGATCAATAAAATAAAAACCCGTGCCAACACAGTATACGACACCTGCCCCAAACTTTTCCACCGCCGCCTAAAAATCAAGAGCGGCCTCCTACCCCCCGCCGACACCACCTCCACCCTCCACCGCATTACCAATCCAGATAATACTACCGCATCCTCTCCCTCCGCCGTAATCGACGCGGTGCACACTCACTTCGTTAAAGAACTCGCCCGAGCCACCCCCCCCGAACTCCCCACCCCCCCGTGGGAACTCCCTGACAACCCCGACAACTTTACCATCGAACCCCGCGGCGACCCCTCTCTCACCCTCGCCGACATGATTACCCGCGCCACCTTCGATAAAACCATCAACTCCCTAGGCACTGGCAAAGCCCCCGGCCCCGACGGTATCCCCAATGAAATCATTAAGTTCCTGCCCACGGCGACCCGCTCCGCCCTCTTCTCTCTCCTCTCCCTCCTCGCCCACAAATCATACACCCCTCCGGACTGGTGCCACAGCACCACTTGCCTCCTACATAAAAAAGGCGACCCCTCCCTCCTCGATAACTACCGCCCCATCGCCCTCATGAACAACCTCCTTAAACTTTGGACAGCACTAATCAAAGATGCAGGCTCGAAATACGCCGAAACCCACGGCATTCTCAGCGACCAACAGGACGGCTTCCGACAACACCGCAGCATCCACGACGCCCTCTCCTCCCTCATCACAACTATGGAGGATGCGAAACTCCACAGCAAAGACATCTACATCATGTACGCGGACTTCAAAGGCGCATTTAACGCCGCGGACCACCGCATCATGTTCAAACATATGCGTCAACTCGGTATGCCCCCTACCTTTGTTGACACATGCGAACACCTATATGGGGTCTCAACCACAGCATATATTACTCCACACGGCCCCACCCCCTCCATCGACATTAATCGCGGGACCCTCCAAGGCGACACCCTCTCCCCCTTCCTATTCACCCTTTTCCTTGAACCTTTCCTTCGATGGCTCACGGTGGGAAGCCGGGGCTACCGCCCAGGCCCCCCCACCACTAACGTTGACCCCACAGAACCCACAGCCACCTACCCAGGACACGCCTTCGCAGACGACCTCAGCCTCGCCACGGGCTCGACCCCCAACATGACCATACAGCTAAGAAAACTCTCCCTCTTCAGCGCTTACACCGGCATGACAGTCAACATCCGCAAATGCTGCATCACCGGGGCCCTCTGGCGCACAGGCAACACCCTCACCCGCGCCAACACTACCCTCCTCGCTTCCCGCCTGCAATCACAGTTTATCACCCTCAACTCCACCCAGTCCCCCATCCCCTCCATTGGCCCCAGGGACACATACCGCGTCCTCGGGGTAGAACTGAACACCTCCCTCAACTTCACCAAACACTGGCAAGAACTCAAACGTACCACTGCATCCCTCATCACCGCCCTCTCCACCTCCCCACTAACTCAATCCCGCAGAATCAGGGTCATCCGTGGTCTCCTCATCGGTAAGCATTTCACTCTCCAACTCGGCCTCTTCACTGATTCCCAACTCGACACTCTTGAGGGCCAAATCTGCCGCGC
Source organism: Tetraselmis chui (assembly GCA_026401115.1). Lineage (NCBI taxonomy): Eukaryota > Viridiplantae > Chlorophyta > Chlorodendrophyceae > Chlorodendrales > Chlorodendraceae > Tetraselmis > Tetraselmis chui. The sequence continues at coordinate 258,947 of JAPMLY010000236.1, read as the reverse complement.
GCTCCGCTCCGCCGTCTCATCGGTACGTAGTCTCCCCCGCACCGCCCTCCACCGCCCCACATCAGACCTAGGTTACGGACTACCCTCCCTCAAAGCACACGCCGCACAACTCACAGTCTGTCACCTACACAAAATAATGAACATGTCAGGATACAGAGGCCACATGGCCCGAGCACACATTCGCACCCTCTCCACAACTTACTCCCACTGGCCCTCTGAATCCATCATGACAACCTGCCACACTCCTCCCACACTGAAATGTTTGGTCCGTGCTCAAAGAGACGCGGGCACCCTATTCCACAACATCCCCCCACTCTCCCTCACCAACCCTATCGCCTCCACTATCCGCGCCCACTTCACCACTCAGGACAACACCCTCCTCACCTCCCTCCGCAACAAAGCCACACACATCACTGACCCTCACACATATAAACAAGCTTACTGCGACTTCTCTCCCCGCAAAACACACGCCTCCCTCCTACCCCGCCTCACCCCCCTCTGGAAAAATAATATCACCAAATGGTCGCAAGTCCTCCTCAGAGCCACCTCAAACTCCTTCATCCTCAAATCCTGCAAGTCCATCACCACACTCTCGGGGTCCACCACCCCAATCTCAGTTCCCATCCGCCTTCTAGCAGCAATCCTCACCGAACCACTCGACACCATACACAACCGCCTCCCCATTACAGGACACACTACCCACCAAGCAACCCCCCCCACCACCATACATCCCTCGTGGATTCCCCTCCTCTCCCCTCACATCCCTCGCCCGACCCACACCCCCCAATCCGGCATCTTCACCCCACGCGCCTGTCACCCCACCCCCATTACCCCCGTCACACACCTCGACACAGAATTCCTCACCCCATCCGACCACCACTACCCCCCCTGCGACGTCACACGCATCATTTCCAAACACAAAGACTCAGAATACGGCCAAACACAATACATGGTTGAATGGGCCCCGGAACACCTCACGGAATGGGACATACAGCTTCAACTCGACGACGGCTTCCGCCTCATCTCCTCCACCCCCACATCGGTATGCCTCCCCTCCCCCTCCCCTGCTGCCTGCTCCATTTGCCACGAACCCCTGCACACAGAACCCTCCTCCGCCTGCTGCACTTGCACACACTTTGCCATACACTCACAGTGCCGCCCAGCTCTGGGCCCCCCCTCGTGGCAATGCGAGTGGTGTGCCCGCGGCCAACAACACGACCTCACCCACCTCCACGAAGTGCAATGGGCCCCATGTCTACAGCTACACGACACCATCAGTGAGACCCCCTCCGGCCCCACCGCCCTCACTGCATTCAACTCCGGCTATGTCCCCTCCACCTCACCCATCCTGCCAGACCCCGGCCCCCCTCCATGGTCACACCCCCTTATCACATTCAACCACGACCCCATCAACCCCGACCTCGACATGCTCCCTACCGGTAAATTCGCTATCCACGCACACCCTACACTCCACGATACCACCATACTCTGCACTCCCGACGGCCGCGCAGTCACCACCCTTAACGGCCCCCGCGTCCGCCACCTCTACCACCTCTTCCGCCCCGACCTCACACAGCATACGTTCGAAGAAGAGGTCTACCACCTCCTCACCCGACTAGGTTCCCGCTCGGAAATCCACTCACCCACACCCGCCACCACCACCCGTAATAGATGGGCCACCAGAGAAGACCTCCTCACAGCTCTCCGTCACACATTCCGCATCCAGACAGAACTCTACTCCGACACACGCAATCACCAGCGCACACCTCACAGCCTCTCATACACCCAGCGCAACCATCCTCATCCTCCCCCGATGGGAACACACGCCCTACCGCCACTCCAAATACATCAACTCACCATACACTCACCACCTCTACACCCTCCCCAATGACGCAAACACATTCCTACCCCCAGACCAACACACCGGCAACCCCACCCCCACCCCATTCGGCACACGATGGATGGTCGACATATACCTCGTCGCTAACCCCCTCGCACTCTCCACCCTCCCTTCACCCGCAGCCATGACCGCACTTCACAACACTCTTGAATCTATATACGATACCCACCTCCCCAGCCCTATCATCACCCCCCCCCACCCTCACCTCATTGACACCTACTCACCCCACTCAGCAGGTATATACCACCGCCCCCCAAACCCTACACACCCCCTCACATACCCCCTCCCGGACCGCGTACATCTAACATACCCCCCCACCAGAGGCACCCCTGCTTGGAACTGGCAGGACTTTGTCTACACAGACGGCTCGAAAAAAGGCGGCTCGACCCCCCTCGGAGCAGCGGCTACCCACCCCGCCTCGGACACCAAAATCAAAATCCTGGTGACCTCTACCCCTCCCTCACATACAATTAATCGTGCCGAATTAGCTGGCATAGACATAGGCCTCCAACTTGGCCACACCCACCTCCTCACAGACAGTGCGTGCTCCCTCCGCCTCATCCAAGGTTACTTAAACTGCCCCTCAGCTTACCGCCATCACATTCACCGCGACACCCTCTTATCTATCGCACACACCCTTAAAACCCGATGCGACGCGGGCATCCGTACACACCTCGGTAAAATAAAAGCTCACAACCACTCCATCGGCAACGACCTAGCAGACACCCTCGCCAACCACGTAGCGGATGGCCACCCACCCGATACCACATACACCACCGGTTCAGAAGTCACGATAGGCCACTGGACATGGCCATACACCCTCATCCCACAAACCTTAGGGGACCCCACTCCCTACAGATACACCAACCTCAAATCCGACGCACACAAATACAGCACAATACACACACACACCCCCCTCTCGCAAACAACCAAACACGGAGCACTCCTCGCTCGCGCCGAGTCGGACGGCGCAGACTTTTCCTACCACAAAAAACACTCTACTCTCACAAATATGCAGTTCACACACAAACAGGAATTCATGTGGGGTGTCCACAACACCCGCCTACTCACTCACAACCCAACCCTGCGCTGCCCCCTATGTGGCCAATTCACTAGCAACGGTCACATGGCCGGTAACTGCCCTTCCATGTCTGGCCTAAGACAGGACCGTCACAACAGCGCCCTACAACTCCTACTCTCACTCCTGGAACGCCACAACGGAGGACGCTGGGAGACCATCACAGCAGACTTCGGTAACAAACCCATAAAATCGTTTGACACCCCCACCCCCGCCCTCACCCCACTCGACTGCCACCCTCCTCACCCCACCCACATGTCCACCCGCCTTGTTGCTGCTGACGAGGGTCTCTCGTATGACTCCCTAACCTCCTGCCCCGCCATCCTCCCCCCTGAGATTCTCCCCCCCCTGCTTCGCCCCCCTGCACACAAACCTGACTTCATCCGCATCCTCGAACCCAGATTCGTTGGTCACTCCAACGGTCGCCGTCGTTACGCATCCATCAAAAAGATTCAGATAGGGGAATGGAAATACTGCACAGACAATAACCTCTCTCACACTGCAGACCACATACGCACCAAGTACACACCCCTCGCGAACGCCATCAGAAACCACTGGCCAGGCACAGTGGTCGATATCCTCCCCATTGTCATGAGCCGCACAGGTACACCGCACTCCTCCACCATCTCGAGTCTCACCTCCCTTCTCACTGCCCGCACCGACCCTCCAGATAAACTCGTCTCCAAAGCACGCCTCGACACCTCTCGCATCCTTACACACCGCATCAAGTCCCGCACGACCTCCCGCCGCGCATCCTCACACTACCTCCACGCACGTCCCTAACTGCACACATACTTCGCCTCTACTTGCACCCTCCCCGGGGGGGAGTAAAACCCCCGAACACCCTTGGAGAGGTTGGATTAGGTGGTTAACGGTCTAGCCCTGACTTGTAAGTTCCCTGTATGGCATAGTTGGGAGGGCCCAGAGACAGCAGCCGACGCATCCGGCTTTTGGTGAAAAACCGGCGCATACGGTACATGTTGTAAACAATTTCAATTTCAATTTCAATTTCCACCACGTACTCCCACTGGCCCTAAGCCACACACATCACCGACCCTCACACATATAGGCAAGCCTACTGCGATCTTCTCCCCCCGCAAAACACATGCCTCCCTCCTCCCCTGCCTCACCCCCCTCTGGAAAAATAACATCACCACGTGGCCACAAGTCCTCCAAGCCACCTCATCCTCCTTCATCCTCAAATCATGCAAATCCATCTCCACACTCACAGGGTCCACCACCCCAATCTCAGTCCCCATCCGCCTTCTCGCCGCTATCCTCACCGACCTCCAATACTATCCACAACCGCCTCCCCATCACAAGCCTCACCCTCAGGCAAGCATCCCCCTCCACCACTGTCCACCCCTCATGGATACCCCTCCTCTCCCCACACCTCCCTCGCTCACCCCCCACCCTCTCATCCGGCATCTATACCTCCCGCACCACACACTCCTCCCCTGCTGCACCCACCACACACTTAGACACAGAATACCTCACCCCCTCCGACCACCACTACCCCCCTTGCGACGTAACGCGCATCATTTCCAAACACAAGGACACAGAATACGGCCAGACGCAATACATGGTATAATGGGCCCCAAAACACCTCACGGAATGGGACATACAACTCCAACTCGACGACGGCTTCCGCCTTATATCCTCCACCCCCACCTCGGTATGCCTCCCCACCCCCTCCCCCGCCGCATGCTCCATCTGTCACGACCCACTGCACACAGAACCCACCTCCACCTGCCGCACATGCCCGCACTTTGCCGTACATTCCCAATGCCGCCCAGCTCAGGGACCCACCACATGGCAGTGCGATTGGTGTGCTCGCGGCCAACAACACGACCTCACCCGCCTCCACGAGGTCCAGTGGGCCCCTTGCCTCCAACTACACGACACCCTCAGTGAGACCCCCTCCGGCCCCACCGCACTCACCGCATTTAACCCGGGCTTTGTCCCCTCCACCACACCCATACTGCCAGAACCCAGACCCCCTCCGTGGTCACACCCCCTCGTCACATTCAACCACGACTCCATCTACCATGACCTCGATATGCTCTCCACCGGTAGATTCGCCATCCACACACACCCATCGCTCTGCACTCTCGACGGCCGTGCGGTCACCACCCTTACCGGCCCCCGCGTCCGCCACCTCTTCCAACTCTTCCGCCCCGACCTCTCGCAGCACACGTTCGAAGAGGAGATCTACCACCTCCTCGCCCGTCTAGGCTCCCGCTCAGAAATCCACTCACCCACACCCGCCACCACCACCCGTAATAGGTGGGCCACTAGAGAAGACCTACTCACAGCTCTCCGCCACACATTCCACATCGAGACAGAACTATACTCCGACCCCCTCAACAAATCTCTCCACTCCCACACCTACCACTCACTTTACCCCGAAGACATAGTCTTCTCATCCAACGGTAGCAACGCTCCACACACATGGCAACAAACATCGCCAACCCGGAATACGACCACGAATGCATGCGCCGCGCCATGGAACACGCAATCACCAGCGCACACCTAACTGCCCCTCACACACCCAGCGCAACCATCCTCATACTCCCCCGGTGGGAGCACACACCCTACCGCCATTCCAAATACATTGACTCCCCATACACCTACCACCTCTACACCCTCCCCAATGACGCGAACACCTTCCTACCCCCCGATCAACACACATGCAAACCCACTCCTACCCCATTCGGCACACGCTGGATGGTCGACATATACCTCGTCGCCAACCCCCATCGCACTCTCCACCCTCCCATCACACACAGCAATGACCGCACTTCACAACACTCTTGAGTCCATCTACGACACTCACCTCCCCAACCCCACCATCACCATCCCTCCTCCTCACCTCCTCGACACCTACTCACCCCAATCGGTAGGCATATACCACCTCCCCCCAAACCCAACTCATACCATCACATATCCCCTCCCGGAACGCATGCAACTAACATACCCCCCCCCCCCCCCCACCAGAGGTACTCTTGCTTGGAACTGGCAGGACTTTGTATACACAGACGGCTCGAAAAAAGGAGGCTCGTCCCCTCTAGGAGCAACAGCCACCCAGCCCGCCTCGGACACCCGAATGAAGACCTCTACCCCTCCCTCGCTCGCACACAAGTACTCGAGCTGAACTGGCTGGCATTGATATAGGCCTCCAACTAGGCCAAACTCACCTCCTTACAGACAGTGCGTGCTCCCTCCGCCACATACAAGGATACTTAAACTGCCCTTCCGCTTACAGACACAACATCCACCGAGACACCCTCCTATCCATCACACACACCCTCCAATCCCGCTGCGACGCAGGCATCCGCACACACCTCGGCAAAATTAAAGCACTCAACCACTCCCTCGGTAACGACCTCGCAGACACTCTCGCTAACCAAGCCGCGGATGGTCACCCACCCGACACTACATACACTACAGGTTCAGAGGTCACGATAGGGCATTAGACATGGCCCTACACCCTCATTCCACAAACCCTAGGGGAACCCATACCCTACAAATACACCAACCTCAAAGCCGACGCACACACCTACAGCACCAAACACGCACACACACACCCCTCTCGCAAACATCCAAACACGGAGCCCTCCTCGCCCGCGCCGCGGAGGACGGCGCCGACTTCTCTTTCCACAAAAAGCACTCAACACTCACCAACATACAATTCACACACAAACAAGAATTCATGTGGGGAGTCAACAACACCCGCCTCCTCACACACAACCCCACCCTCCGCTGCCCCATGTGTGGACAATTCACTAGCAACGGCCACATGGCCGGTAACTGCCCCACCATGTTTGGCCTAAGACAAGACCGCCACAACAGCGCGCTACAACTCCTACTCTCCCTCCTGGAACGCCACAACGGAGGACGCTGGGAGACCATCACTGCAGACTTTGGTAACAAACCCATAAAATCATTTGCCTCCCTCACTCCGGCCCACACTCCCCTTGACTGTCACCCACCTCACCTCACCCCACCCACATGCCCACCCGCCTTGTTGCTGCTGACGATGGTCTCTCGCATGACTCCCTAACCTCGTGTCCCGCCGTCCTCCCACCTAAGATTCTCCCCCCCGCGCTACGACCCCCCGCACACAAACCCGACTTCATCCACCTCCGCGAACCTCGATTCGTCGGTCACTCAAACGGTCGCCGCCGTTACGCATCCATAAAAAACATTCAGATAGGGGAATGGAAGTATTGCACGGACAATAACCTCTCCCACACAGCTCACCTCATACATGCCAAGTACACACCCCTTGCAAACGCCATCCGCAGCCACTGGCCGGGCACAGTGGTAGACATCCTTCCCATCGTCATGAGCCGCACAGGTACACCGCATTCCTCCAACATCACGAGTCTCACCTCCCTCCTCACCGCACGCACATACCCTCCTGACAAACTCATCTCCAAAGCACGCCTCAACACGTCTCGCATACTTGCACAACTCCACACGCATACTGTCCAATGGCTACACCATCTCCTACTCATATACCGCATCAAATCCCGCACGACCTCCCGCCGCACCTCCGCACCTTGCCACTTCGCAAGACCCTGAATGCACGCCGCCCTCGCCTCGTCTTGCACAACTCCCCGGGGGGGAGTAAAGCCCCCGAACATCCCTGGAGAGGTTGGTCTTAGGTGGTTAACGGTCTAGCCCTGACTTGTAAGTTCCTTGTATGGCATAGTTGGGAGGGCCCAGAGACAACAACCGGCGCATGCGGTGTTTGGTGTAAACCGGCGCATACGGTACGTGTTGTAAACAATTTCAATTTCAATTTCTCCCCTGGGGGCGAGGCATGATGCTACGCATGACGGAGGTGGATCGCAGCCGGAGGAGCGGCACGGACTGGCGGCGGCGGTCCTTTGGATCACCCGCCGCCGGAAAAACCCGGTACCGGGGGTTTTGGGAAAAATTCCCGTACCCACCATCTTTTGAGGACCGGCGACTCGATCCCTGTGTTCTTCCAACCCCTTCCCTAGTCGGTACCCGGTTATCGATACGCTGCCTCAGGCAGTGTGCCTAGGGTTATCGTGACGGCACATTGCTCATAAAGGCGGCCCCCTAACAACGTAAACCACCGGGGGAGGGTAACGACGGCCACAGCACGATCAAATAGGTGTTGGAAACAGACGGAGCAAGGACATGGGACATGAGTAAAACTGGTTCGGAGGCAGGAGAGCCAGCCGGACACCGTCAGCAGCCTAGTTATTTTCTCTTCTCCGCCCCCGAAGGAGGAGAGAAGACTCGGCTAGGTGGCGCGGTGCGTCAAGAGGAGCAGCTAATACCTCGGGCGGGGTTGAGCACGGATCGAGACGGGACCGACGACGACCTGTGCGAGGGGGTTTTTCACCTGCCTTTCCCCCCTAGCTCCGGCACGACCGGAGTCGCACATGAGCCGAGGTCAGGCAGGCTCGACTCGACCAGCTCAAGCTGAACAGCCTTGCTGATCAGCGACCCCACAGCGGCTGGAGCAGGCCGCGTATCGTGGAGACTAGCGACACTTTTATGTTTCATATTGTACCCAAAAAAATTACGTATAGATCAAAAAATAACAAATACCTGGATACATGTATGTTTGGGACGGTATCGTCACTGCCAATGGAGAGGTTGGGATTAGTGGTTTACGGTCTACTCCGCATATAAGTCCAGCTAGGCGTTGAACGGGGGGGGGGCAGAGACAGCAGCCGGTTTATATTGGGATTGTTGTAAACAACTTTATTTCATTTCATTTCATTGTTAGGAGCGTGTAGACACGCAAAAGCTGCTTGTGTTGATGACTCCCCCTTTTCGCCGTGGGAAAGGTTAGCTCCTCGCTAAGTTAGGTGAGCGGTGCGGCGTTGCCTTGAAAAAAATAACAGTACTAATTTAAGTACGCACGGGCCGAATTTTCGCGGGTCGGTTTTAAACAACCATATCCGGTCGAGAGCATCGGTAGGCTGAAGGCCAGGTGAGACTGAAAGCTAGGTGGGGCGAGCGTGGCGCCGGGCGCGTTACACACGCTCTTCTCCTTTGCATGTGGGAGATGGTAGGACGGTCGCGGACAACCGGTTCGAAGGCGAAGCGTGGTGTCGGTTGGACGATGAATTACTAGCGTGGCGCCGAGCGCTTTACACACGCTCTACTCTTTTTTACGTGGGAGTAGATAGGACTAGCGTAGTGCCGGCGCCCGCCGGCGGCGCAGCGGCGGCGGCCCCGGAGAGGGTGCGCTCGCAGGCCCGTCGGCACCTACCTCTACCTCCACGCGGTGGGCGCTGGTAACCCCATAGCCGTGCCAGGCCTGGCACGGTAGGGGGCTGAACGAGGTACCGACAGCTGCGATCCGCGGGATCAGCAGCTGTCGGGAAGCCCTGTACGGAGGGTTTTGGAAAACATAATATCCGTACACCGGCACAGGGATCTCCCGCTCGGCCAGTCCGATATGTTTTTTCCGCGACTAAATACTCACAGATACTCTCCCGACGATGGGGCGGGGGCGGCGTCTGCGAAACAAAATTTGGCGAAGAGGGGTACGGACGGATCAGCGGTGGGACGAGGGTGTAGGAGCTGGCGGCGGACAGCTGGGAAGCAGCGCTAGGGCACGGCGCTCGCTAGCAGCCGCCAGCCTTGCGAAGCCTTCTGGTTTCCCTTTGGGGAGAGGCCCGAAGACACGCAGGACGGAGGCGAGTCGCAGCCGGAGGAGCGGCACGGTCTGGCGGCGGAGGTCGGGAGGATCATCCGCCGCCGGAAAAACCCGGTACGGGGGGTTTTTGGTTAAATATTCCCGTACCCACCATCTTTTGAGGATAGCCGATCCCTGGGCATTATCCGTTCCCCCTCCCCTAGTCGGTACCCGGTTATCGACAGGCTGCCTCAGGCAGTGTGCCCCGGGTTATCGCAACAGCACACTGCTCGTATAGGCGGCCCCTTAACAACGTAAATCACCGGGGGAGACAAGTGCGGCCAGCACAGCGCGATCAGATGGGTGGTGGAACCAGACGGCAAACGGGCAGGGGACATGAGACATCTGGCTCGGAGGCAGGAGAGCCAGCCGAACACCGTCTGCAGCCTCGCTTTTTCTCCTCCCAGTCCCCGCGGGGGGGGAGAAGGCTAGACTAGGTGGAGGGTCGCGCCGAGAAGAGCGACCACTATCTCCGATATCTCGGACGGGGTCGAGCAAGGATCGAGACGAGTCCGACGACGACCTGCGCGAGGGGGGTTTTCCACCTGCCTTTCCCCCTACCTCCGGCACGACCGGAGTCGCAAAGGAGCCGAGGTCAGGCAGGTTCGACTCGACCAGCTCAAGCTGACTAGCCTTGTTGATCGGCAACCCCGCCGCGGCTGGAGCAGGCCGCGTATCGTGGAGAATAGCGACATTTTTCATTTCAGACTGTATCCAGGAAAAAAAAATTAGTATAGGTCAGAAAATAGTAAATACCTGGATACTGGTACGGGTATGTTTTAGACGATATCGTTACTGCCATTGGAGAGGTTGGGATTAGTGGTTCACGGTCTACCTCACGCTTCTAAGTCCTGTATGGCATAGCAAAAGGGGGGGCCCAGAGACTCCAGCCGGTTTACCGGTATTGGAGTAAAATATTTCAATATTTCAATTTCAATAGCGTAGTGCCGAGCGCTTTACAAACGACCTTCTCTAGTTCAACTTGGTGGAGGGCCCATAACTTGTCGGAATCGGGAACGGATAGTTACACGTAGATTGTGCCGGCCTCACAAGGGGGCCGGCTGTAATGACTAGAGAAGTGAGAGGAGAGAGATGGCGGTCGGCGAAGGCACCAGCACGGCCGGCCGACCGCCACTAACAGGGAATAGAGTACCGCTATTAGCATGACACTAAGTACTAGGATGACAAATAGCTACCTTGTACATAAGCACTAGGCAACGGGATGCTAGTGCTAACACCTACAGCCACCGTACGGTGGCCCACAACTCCAGCCTGACCATCCCCACACCCCATGTGGTCCGCCACCCTATCCCGGTGGTCAACCGTTCCCAAACGCCCATCTTGGCGGCAACAGTGGACGTGGGGGGCGCCGCCCTACCATAGACCTAGTGGTCATCGGACGCGCAATGGACGAAGCTACCAGCTTCGACAAGGAGTCCCTCAACCGCTCCATGAAGCTGATTGTTCCCACCACGGGTACAAACACCGACTTAAAGCATTCGAAGAGGAAATTTCTCACCTTCTTGTCCCCCAAGACTGAGTACCTCATTCCACAGCTCGCCATCAGGGAATCCGGCGTCTTGCTCGACGAAGCTGCGCAAACCTATGCGTACGCCATGTTATTGTACGTCGCCAACGAAAACAAGCGCGCGCCGATCAAGCTGTCAAGTGCATCTATGATGCTCAACTTGACTGCGCCACTCCAGCATGGGACATCTTGTGTGAGCGCATGGATAGCCTCTCATTCGCACACTCCCTTTCGCTGCTCGATAACCTCATGCTTCGAGAGCGCCCATGCCAGTCGCTTACTGAATACGTCCACTTCATGCGCCCGACCTTTGAGGACTACAATGAGACTTGTGAGATGATCGATTGCTCTGCTGCCATCCACCCTCACAACATGGCCCTCCTAATGTTACGTGCTATTTTCAACACCGGCAACTTCGGACATGCCAAACCATGTGCCATCAGCGCCTTCAACACCAACTACCTCCCATCCGCAGATGAAGCGATGGCCAACATCATCCACCTAGCACATAACATGTACAAGGAACTCCATGACCCGGCCATGACAGCCCCTGATGGCCACGCCCCTCCGATCTTTGCGTTTGTCGCAGCTCGTCGCGATTCTCACAATGGGCGTGGCCACAGCCACCGTGGCGGACGCGGCGGTCGTGGTCTCGTGGATTGCCTAACAAGTGCAGCGCATGTGGCAGTCTGAACCACATTCTATCGTCGTGCACATCCTCGGATGACGTACTACTGAAATGGACCCTCCCCAAGCGCAAAATGATCATCCAAAAGTATGGGACCCCTTGGGGCAATGTCCCTGCGCACGCTGCCCTCTTGAGCGACGTCCCCACTGACGACACTGAAGTCATGCCCACCCTCGAGGAATGAAACGATGAATACGATGGCACCGAGGTGAGCTTACCCTTCAGCTCCGTTGCGCTCTCATCTTCCCTCGCCCCTGGTCCCGACCTCTCTCAGTTTTGGATGATAGACTCCGCCTGCTCGATTAGCTTAACAGCTTTTCGAAGTGACTTCGTTACGTTTGGTCTGCCCTCCGTCCCCTCTCGCGTTGGTGGTGTCGGAGTTGATGTTAAGAGCAATGGCACAGTTCGGATTACCATTCCGTTGGCGTTTGGTCAGTCCATTCACATCATTGTCTTAGCGTTGTACACCCATGACATGTCGTCTCGCTCTGCTCAGCGCATCGGTCGCCTTCTAAGTGTCAAGTGGTTGTAGACTCAGGCCGGCCCTGCCGGTGCCTTCGCCGGCCGCCATCTCACTCCTCTCACTTCTCTAGTCACCACAGCCGGCCCCCTTGTGAGGCCGTAACAACCGCCGCGTAACTATCCGTTCCCGACTCTAACACTGCCCTCTACGTGGACGACATTCCCGCAGCATGCAATGATGCTGCTTGGCTTACATCGTTCAAACCTCGCCTTGGCGCCCGGCTCAAAATCAAGGACTTGGGTGACCTCTCACAACTCCTCGGCATGCACACTACCCGCGACTGCTCGGCCCGCATCACGTCCGTGGACCAGTCCAAATACCTGGGAGACATCCTCGCGAAGTACGGCATGACCGACAATAAGCCCTCGTCCCTTCCTATGGACCCCGGCTTCCTCGCGCACATGGCCTCCCCTCCCCTTACCGGAGTGGCCAAGGACGTCTACCCCAGCCTCCTCGGCAGTCTTCAATACGCGGCAGTCTGCACGCGTCCCGATGGTACCACGGCGTTGAGCATCCTTGGCTCCGCCCATGCCAATTCCACGGAGGCCCACCTGCAAGCCTTGAAGAAGGTACTTCGCTACCTTCATGGCACTGTCGACATGCGCCTGAAGTTGAGGGGGGGATACGGACCACATTCTCCAACTGAAAGACTTTGCCGACGCGGAATACGCAAACGACAGCAACACTCGCAAGTCGCGTTCGAGCTACCTCTTTACCCTCGGACGCGGAACCATCAGCTACAAGTCCAAGAAAGAGACTTGTCCCAATCCACTTGTGAAGATGAGTATTACTCTGCGGCTGACGCCACCAAGGGGGGACTCCACCTCCGCCAACTTACGGGGAAGATCTTCAACGCCCCAATCACCGGAACCACCACCATACGGGAGGACAATCAAAGCGTCATCGCGTACTCCCAAAATGCCTTGGTCAGCGAGAAGACTAAACACATCGGTATGAAGTGGCACTTCCTTAAGGACCACGCGGAACATGGGACAATCACGGTGAGGTATCTCCCCACTCATCAAATGGTGGTTGACATGTTCACCAAATCACTTTCAAGACCTGCCCTTACAAGACATCGAAGTGCAATCCTGGGAGGAACCGACCCAATGCAACGCTTCATCCCGTAGCTACTTTTTGGGGGAGTCATGTAATTACAACTTTATAGTTATTAGTTGCAGACAGCTATTGTAAGCTATTCTAGATATGATTAGTGCATGTCTAGATCGGACATACTCATACTCTGTTTGATTCGCTACAGAGTTGTCGCTAGGCTACATTTCTCGCACTTCTCAAGTCCCGACACCACGCCTCGGGCTGGTTGTCTCTGTGACTGTCCTATTTGCGTGATTGTGAATGTAACTATGTATGCGTTAGTTACCTTCCATACTGAACGTGTTTGCACGGTTCAACAACACCGTGTGATAGTAGAGATCTTCACCTTGCTAGACATTGAGAAATTGAAATTGTTTACAACATGTACCGGTCGAAACCGGCTGCTGTCTCTGGCCCCCCCCTGTATGTGCCATTAGTGGTCTTATATTAATAGGGGCTAGACCGTAAACCGCTGATCCCAACCTCTCCATTGGCAGTAACGATGCCGTCTAAAACAGGATGCGTCGGCTGCTGTCTCTGGGCCCTCCCAACTATGCCATACAGGGAACTTACAAGTCAGGGCTAGACCGTTAACCACCTAATCCAACCTCTCCAAGGGTGTTCGGGGGTTTTACTCCCCCCCGGGGAGGGTGCAAGTAGAGGCGAAGGTTGTGTGCATTCAGGGTCGTGCGAGGGGGCAATGTGCGGATGCGCGGCGGGAGGTCGTGCGGGACTTGATGCGGTATATGCGTAGGAGGTGATGCAGCCATTGGACAGTATGCGTTGCGGGCGGTGAGAAGGGAGGTGAGACTCGTGATGGTGGAGGAGTGCGGTGTACCTGTGCGGCTCATGACTATGGGGAGGATGTCGACCACTGTGCCTGGCCAGTGGTTTCTGATGGCGTTCGCAAGGGGTGTGTATTTGTCACGTATGAGGTCGGCTGTGTGGGAGAGGTTGTTGTCTGTGCAGTACTTCCATTCCCCTATCTGAATCTTTTTTATGGACGCGTAGCGACGGCGACCGTTGGAGTGACCAACGAATCGGGGTTCGAGGATGCGGATGAAGTCAGGTTTGTGTGCAGGGGGACGAAGCAGGGGGGGGAGAATCTCAGGGGGGAGGACGGCGGGGCATGAGGTTAGGGAGTCAGGCGAGAGACCTTCGTCAGCAGCAACAAGTCGGGTGGGCATGTGGGTGGGGTGAGGTGGGTGGCAGTCAAGTGGAGTGTGGGCAGGGGTGGGGGAAGCAAACGATTTTATGGGTTTGTTACCGAAGTCTGCGGTGATGGTTTCCCAACGTCCTCCGTTGTGGCGTTCCAGTAGGGAGAGTAGGAGTTGCAGAGCGCTGTTGTGTCGGTCCTGTCTTAGACCAGACATAGAGGGGCAGTTACCGGCCATGTGGCCGTTGCTGGTGAATTGACCACATAGGGGGCAGCGCAGGGTGGGGTTGTGAGTAAGTAGGCGGGTGTTGTGGACGCCCCACATGAATTCTTGTTTGTGTGTGAACTGGATATTTGTGAGGGTTGAGTGTTTTTTGTGGTAAGAAAAATCGGCGCCGTCCTTCGCGGCGCGGGCGAGGAGGGCTCCGTGTTTGGTTGTTTGCGAGAGAGGAGTGTGTGTGTGTTTTGTGCTGTAGGTGTGTGCGTCGGATTTGAGGTTGGTGTATCTGTAGGGTATGGGGTCCCCTAGGGTTTGTGGGAGGAGGGTGTATGGCCATGTCCAGTGGCCTATTGTGACTTCAGAACCTGTGGTGTATAAAGTGTCGGGTGGGTGACCATCCGCGACTTGGTTTGCGAGTGTGTCTGCGAGGTCGTTGCCTAGGGAATGGTTGTGGGCTTTGATTTTGCCGAGGTGTGTACGGATGCCTGCTTCGCAGCGGGTTTTAAGGGTGTGTGTGATAGATGAGAGGGTGTCGCGATGAATGTTGTGGCGGTAAGCGGAAGGGCAGTTTAAGTAGCCTTGTATGAGGCGGAGGGAGCACGCACTGTCTGTGAGGAGGTGGGTGCGGCCAAATTGGAGGCCTACATCTATGCCAGCTAATTCAGCCCGATTTATTGTATGGGAGGGAGGGGTAGAGGTCACCAGGATTTTGACTTTGGTGTCCGAGGCGGGGTGGGTAGCTGCTGCTCCGAGGGGGGTCGAGCTGCCTTTTTTCGAGCCGTCTGTGTATACAAAGTCCTGCCAGTTCCAAGCAAGGGTGCCTCTGGTGGGGGGGTACGTTAGATGTACGCGGTCTGGGAGGGGGTATGTGAGGGGGTGAGTTGGGTTTGGGGGGCGGTGGTATATACCTGCTGAGTGGGGTGAGTAGGTGACAATGAGGTGTGGAGGAGGGGGGGTGATGATGGGGTTGGGGAGGTGAGTGTCGTAGATAGATTCGAGAGTGTTGTGAAGTGCGGTCATGGCTGTGGGTGATGGGAGGGTGGAGAGTGCGAGGGGGTTGGCGACGAGGTATATGTCGACCATCCATCGTGTGCCGAATGGGGTGGGGGTGGGGTTGCCAGTGTGTTGGTCGGGGGGTAGGAATGTGTTTGCGTCATTGGGGAGGGTGTAAAGGTGGTGGGTGTATGGGGAGTTGATGTATTTGGAGTGGCGATAGGGTGTGTGTTCCCATCGGGGGAGGATGAGGATGGTTGCGCTGGGTGTGTGAGGGGCTGTGAGGTGTGCGCTGGTGATTGCGTGTTCCATGGCTCGTCTCATGCATTCGTGGTCGTATTCGGGGTTGGCTATGCTGGTGCCTTGCCAGGTGTGCGGGGCATTGCTACCGCTGGATGAGAAGACTATATCTTCGGGATAGAGGGAGTGGTATGTGTGGGAGTGAAGGGATTTATTGAGGGGGTCGGAGTAGAGTTCTGTCTGGATGCGGAATGTGTGACGGAGGGCTGTGAGGAGGTCTTCTCTAGTGGCCCATCTATTTCGGGTGGTGGTGGCGGGTGTGGGTGAGTGGATTTCTGAGCGGGAACCTAGACGGGTGAGGAGGTGATAGACCTCCTCTTCGAACGTATGCTGCGAGAGGTCGGGGCGAAAGAGTTGGTAGAGGTGGCGGACGCGGGGGCCGTTAAGGGTGGTGACCGCGCGGCCGTCGGGAGTGCAGAGTATGGTGGTGTCGTGGAGTGATGGGTGTGCGTGGATAGCGAATTTACCGGTAGGGAGCATGTCGAGGTCGGGGTTGATGGGGTCATGGTTGAATGTGATAAGTGGGTGTGACCACGGAGGGGGTCCGGGTTTTGGCAAAATGGGTGCGGTGGAGGGGACATAGCCGGAGTTAAATGCGGTAAGGGCGGTGGGGCCGGAGGGGGTCTCACTGATGGTGTCGTGGAGTTGTAGGCACGGGGCCCACTGCACTTCGTGGAGGCGGGTAAGGTCGTGTCGTTGGCCGCGAGCGCACCACTCGCACTGCCATGTGGTGGGTCCTTGAGCTGGGCGACATTGGGAGTGTATGGCATAGTGCGGGCATGTGCAGCAGGTGGAGGAGGGTTCTGTGTGCAGGGGGTCATGACAGATGGAGCATGTGGTGGGGGAGGGGGAGGGGAGGCATACCGATGTGGGAGTGGAGGAGATGAGGCGGAAGCCGTCGTCGAGTTGTAGCTGAATGTCCCATTCCGTGAGGTGTTCCGGGGCCCATTCGACCATGTACTGCGTTTGGCCGTATTCTGTGTCTTTGTGTTTGGAGATGATGCGTGTTACGTCGCAGGGGGGGTAGTGGTGGTCGGAGGGGGTGAGGTATTCTGTGTCTAAGTGTGTGGTGGGTGCGGTGGGGGTGGAGTGAGTGGTGTGGGAGGTGCAGATGCCGGATTGGAGGGTGGGGGGTGAACGGGGGAGGTGAGGGGAGAGGAGGGGGATCCACGAGGGATGTATAGTGGTGGGGGGGGATGCTTGGTTGGTATTGAGGCTTGTGATGGGGAGGCGGTTGTGTATAGTATCGAGGGGTTCGGTGAGGATTGCTGCGAGGAGGCGGATGGGAACTGAGAGGGGGGTGGTGGACCCCGTGAGTGTGGTGATGGATTTGCATGATTTGAGGATGAATGAGGATGAGGTGGCTCTGAGGAGGACTTGTGGCCATGTGGTAATGTTGTTTTTCCAGAGGGGGGTGAGGCGGGGTAGGAGGGAGGCGTGTGTTTTGCGGGGGGAGAAATCGCAGTAGGCTTGTTTGTATGTGTGAGGGTCGGTGATGTGTGTGGCTTTGTCCCGGAGTGAGGTGAGGAGGGCGTTGTCTTGAGTGGTGAAGTGGGCACGGATTGTGGAGGCGATAGGGTTGGTGAGGGAGAGTGGGGGAATGTTGTGGAATAGGGTGCCCGCGTCGCGTTGAGCTCGGACTAAGCATTTTAGTGTGGGTGGAGTGTAACAGGTTGACATGATGGATTCTGAGGGCCAGTGGGAATACGTTGTGGATAGGGTGCGTATGTGTGCGCGGGCCATGTGGCCTCTATAGCCTGAGGCATTCATGATTTTATGTAAGTGGCATACTGTGAGTTGTGCGGCGTGGGCTTTGAGGGAGGGGAGGCCGTATCCTAGGTCTGATGTGGGGCGGTGAAGGGCGGTGCGGGGGAGGTTACGTACCGAGGAGACGGCGGAGCGGAGAGCGCGGCAGATTTGTCCTTCGAGAGTGTCGAGTTGGGAGTCCGTGAAGAGGCCGAGCTGGAGGGTAAAATGTTTTCCGATGAGGAGGCCACGGATGACTCTGATTCTGCGGGATTGAGTTAGTGGGGAGGTGGAAAGGGCGGTGATGAGGGATGCAGTGGTACGTTTGAGTTCGTGCCAATGTCTGGTGAAGGTGAGGGAGGTGTTTAGTTCTACCCCTAGGACGCGGTATGTGTCCCTGGGGCCAATGGAGGGGATGGGGGCCGGGGTGGAGTTTAGGGAGATGAACTGTGTTTGCAGGCGGGATGCGAGGAGGGTAGTGTTGGCGCGGGTGAGGGCGTTGCCTGTACGCCAGAGGGCGCCGGTGATGCAGCATTTGCGGATGTTGACCGTCATACCGGTGTAGGCGCTGAAGAGGGAGAGTTTTCTGAGCTGGATGGTCATGTTGGGGGTCGAGCCCGTAGCGAGGCTGAGGTCGTCGGCGAAGCCGTGTCCTGGGTATGTGGCTGTGGGTTCTGTGGGGTCAACGTTAGTGGTGGGGGGGCCTGGGCGGTAGCCCCGGCTTCCCACCGTGAGCCAGCGAAGGAACGGTTCAAGGAAGAGGGTGAATAGGAAGGGGGAGAGGGTGTCGCCCTGGAGGGTTCCTCGATTGATGTCGATGGAAGGGGTGGGGCCGTGAGGAGTGATATATGATGTGGTTGAGACCCCGTATAGTTGTTCGCATGTATCGACAAAGGTGGGAGGCATACCGAGTTGACGCATGTGTTTGAACATGATTCGGTGGTCCGCGGCGTTGAAGGCGCCTTTGAAGTCCGCGTACATGACGTAGATGTCTTTGCTGTGGAGTTTCGCGTCCTCCATCGTCATAATGAGGGAGGAGAGGGCGTCGTGGATACTGCGGTGTTGTCGGAATCCGTCTTGTTGGTCGCTGAGAATGCCATGGGTTTCGGCGTACTTCGAGCCTGCATCTTTGATTAGTGCTGTCCATAGTTTAAGGAGGTTGTTCATGAGGGCGATAGGGCGGTAGTTATCGAGGAGGGAGGGGTCGCCTTTTTTATGTAGGAGGCATGTTGTGCTGTGGCACCAATCAGGAGGAGTGTAGGATTTGTGTGCTAGGAGGGAGAGGAGAGAGAAGAGGGCGGAGCGGGTCGCCGGGGGTAGGAATTTGATTATTTCATTGGGGATACCGTCGGGGCCGGGGGCTTTGCCGGTGCCTAGGGAGTTGAGGGTTTTATCGAAAGTGTCGCGGGTAATCATGTCGGCAAGGGTGAGAGAGGGGTCTCCGCGGGGTTCGATGGTAAAGTTGTCGGGGTTGTTAGGGAGTTCCCATGGGGGGGTGGGTAGTTCGGGTGGGGTGGCGCAGCCGAGTTCGCTAGCGAAGTGAGAGTGTACCGCGTCGATGACGGCGGAGGGAGAGGATGCGGTGGTTTTATCGGGTTTGGTAATGCGGTGGAGGGTGGAGGTGGTGCCGGCGGGGGGTAGGAGGCCGCTTTTAATTTTCAATCGGCGGTGGGAGAGTTTGGGGCAGGTGTCGTAGGCCACATTGGCTCGAGTTTTTATTTTCTTTATTTTATTCGTGGTGGTGTCGTGAAGGAGCTGGCGGATGCGTGCTTGGCACTGTTGTTTGATGGCGTCAGGGGAGAGATATTCCGTTGTGTTTAATAGGGCTTGGGCGATGGGAAGGGGGCCGTTGTTTTTGCTGCATTTACGGAGTTTGAGTATTTGAGTGCGTGTTTTATTTGTGAGCCAAGTGGGGTCAAGGGACGCTTGGGGTGGGCGGGGTTTTTTGTCGGGGAGGAGGGGCCAAACTGTGGCTGCGTGGTCCATGTGTTGGGAGAGGAGTGTGGTGAATTGTGAGGCGAGGGTGTCGAGGGTGTCGGGGGTGGCCGAGGTGTATGAGGTGTTGAGAATTTCTGCGTGGAGGGTTGCCGTTTGGTTGATGAGGTCGGGGGTGCTGGATTGGTATACTTTTATGTGGTCGGGTGTGAGGGGAAGGCGAAAGGTGAGTTTGCGCGTCGTGTGTTGTGTGTGGGGGTGGGTATGGGGAGGGGGGGGGTGTGCCATGAGTGAGAAAGGGGCGGGAATGACGAGGTGGATTGCAGAGTGATCAGTAAAGTGGGAGGGGGAGGGGAATATCGAGCAAGAGGATGGTGGGAGGGTGATAGGTGAAGGAGGCGTGGTGAGCCAGTGGTCAAGGCAGCCCCCGCTGCGGGGGAAGGTAGGGATGGGGTCGTGGAGGGGGTGGAGGTGGGATTTGAGTAAGGAGGTGAGGGCAGGGTGTCCTATACCTGTGTGGGTGGTCGATTGGAAGTCCCCTCCCCAGAGGGTGCGGTGTTGCGGGTGGTCGTCCGCTAGTCGGAGGCCCCAAGCTGCAACTTCTGCGTAGAGGCGGGTCAGTTGTGTGTTGTAGAGCTGGGGCATATAAGTACCTATAAGGAGGTAAGGGGTGCCTGAGTGGGGGACGATTTTTAGTCCGGCGATATGGGGGATGAGGTGGGGGGGCGGGGTTAGGACAGTGGCAGACTGGAATGAGGCTCGGCGGACCGCGAAGAGAACGCCTGCGTTGGGTAGGGGCACAGGTGAGTAGCAGGGTCGGGAGCTTTTGAGGTGGTATTGGGGGAGGGCTATGCGCCAGCGGGACTTGTGGGTGTCGTGGTTGGTTTCGGTGAGGATTAAGACGTCCGGTTGGTGGGAGGTGGAGAGGTGTTCAACATCCATAATGGAGGTGTGTAGGCCGCGGGTGTTGAGGGTGATGAAGTGTAGTGGTTGGGATGTGTGGTGTGGGAGGATGGGGGAGGGGAGGGAGGGGGTGGTGCTGGGGGGGGCGACTGGGGGGTTCTCGACGGGGGGGGGTCTGGGAGGTGGGTGGAGGGGGGGAGGAGAGGGGGGATGTAGTGGGTGGTGTGTGTGGATAGGTTGAACGGAGAAGGTGGGGGTGGGGGAGTTGCAGGGGGGTTCTGGGGGGGGTCGTTCTGTGGGTGGGGTTGCGAGGAGAGGTGGGGGGCGAGGAGGGTGGGGGGGGGAGGGGTGGGTAGGGGGAGGGAGTTTGGGGGGTGAGGGGGATGTGGGGGAACATAAAGCGTCTAGGAGGCGGCGACGTCCCTGTGGGAGGGGGGCGGAGCGGAAGGTGTGGTTCCAGAGCAGAGTGTGTAGGGAGTATACTGTGGACCGGGGGTCGAAAGTGGGAGGAGTGTAAGGTTGGTCCGGGGGAGCTGTGGCAACGAAGTATGTGTGTAAGAGGACATGGGTGCCGCACGACCACGCCCTGTCGGAGTCGTTTTGGCGAGGTGGGTTGAGGGAGTGTAGGGCGCCGATGGGAGGGGGGGGGGAGGAGTTCCAGGCCGAGAGGAGGTTGAGAGAGCGGGCGAGGAGGTCGGAAGGAGGGGAGTAATGTAAAGAGTCTATCCATGTAGCAGAGGAGTGAGTAAGGTGGAGGAGGCCGAAGTGCGAGTGTTGCCACGTGAGGACGAGGAGAGAGTGGTTAGGCGTCCCCGGACGCGGGGGGTGGCCTCGATTGGCTAGGTTGGTCCAGTGGCTGGGGTATTGGGAGGTACGGTGGTGGTTATCGACGTCGGTGTTGGTAATAACTGTGTACGAGGCGGAGGGAGTTGAATGGAGTTTGGTGATTTCTGACGCGAGGCAGTACAGGTTAGATAGGTCCTGGTACTGTCCCCATTGGAAGGAGAGGACAGCAGAGGAATCAAGGTAGCCGATAGGGGTGGGAAGACCAGAGTCCAGGTTGTAGTCGATTAAAAATTGATGCATAGTTGTGCGGCAGGTGCGGGGGCTGAAGTGGGCCGGTAGAGTGAATCGAGGTACGGTGGTTACAGTATGAGCGCGGATGTCTGGTTGGGGGGTGGGGGAAGGGGTGTGGGGTCTAACCTCCGTTTCGTCCTGGGGGGACCTAATGATGATAGTCGGCCTGCTCGGCCGGGGGGGACATGGTGGGTTGATTGGGGGAGTTAGCGGCGGTCGGTGGGGTCCCAGGGGTCGCCGCGTTGTCCTCCGACAGGTTGGAGTAGCCGTCGAGGTCGAGTTCCTCGTCTTCAAGGGTGCCGGATGGGAGGGAATGGTGTGTTGGGGCGGATGGGGGGGGTTGGGTGTCCGTGGGTAGGGGGGGATTGGGGTTGAGAGGGCGTGGAGGAGGGGTAGGGGCACGGGGGGGTGTGAGGGAGGGGTGCGGGGGGACACGAGTTGGGGGGGTTGGGGAGGGTTGCTTGCGGGAGGGGCGTGAGGGTTTGGTAATCCCTACTGGGGGTGCTGGTTTGAGTGAGGGGTCTGTGGGGGGGCGTGTGTGGGGAGGGGAGTCTGCTGATGAGGGCGGAGTGGAGAGGGAGAGGGTGGGGTGTTGGGAGAGGGTGGGAGGTGTGGGGGAGGGTCGGGGTGTTGGAAAGTTGAATCTCCGGGAGGGAGGAGAGGTCGAGAGGGAGGTCCTCGTCTTCCTGGAGTTGGAAGTCGGAGGGCTCCAGGTGCCACTGGCTGGTGGCATGGGTATCTGCGAGGTGTCTGGTCCATTGGAGGAGGAGGGCTGGGGGGTTGCGGTGGAGTGTGAATTTTTTTGTGATGGTGAGGGGCGGCGGAGAGGGAGAGGTGGTGAAGATGGGGTCCTGGAGTCGGGCTTTGCCGAAGGTGGAGTAGTGGTGTGGGTTGACATTGAGTGTGCAGGTGGATGGAATGCGTGTGCCTCTGTGGGTGTATGTGTGGGTGAGAGGGATGGTGACTGTGCCGTTGGTGGAGATGAGTATGCAGTACATTTCAGCACTGAGTGAGACTTGGATGCTGGTGGTGATAGTGGGCGAGTTGGAGGGGTGGGAGCGAAAGTACGAGCCATCAGGGAATTTTTTCAGGGTTGTGTAGTGGTAGAGGCTGAGGGGGTGTTGGGGAGGATGGGTGGGGTTGGGGGTATGTTGTGTGAGGTATTCTGTTGCAGTTTGGGATAGGAGGGTGTATAACCAGTGTGTGGGTGGAATGGTACCGTCGGAGTTGATGCATGGTAGGGAGAGGGAGTGGCGGGATTGGACTAGGACAGTGGTGAGGCAGGTGTCAGCCCAGGATAAGCCGGGGACGTGTCCTGTGACGGGGGGTGGTGTGATGGTGATGGTGTGAAGGTGGTGGTCAGGGGGTACTGGTTCATAGGGTGAACGGGGGAAAATGTGAAGGGATACAGGTCCAGACTGTGAATGAATGGGATTATTGGGCAGGTGGAGGATATTTACCCAGAAGGAGGACGGGTCGGACTCGATCGGGACGGGAGTGTCCAACGGCTGGAGTGCGTCCGCGAACTGGAGGGTGAACTGGGCTTGCTCGGGTAGGTCTTCGAGTTTGCACAGGTTGTGGGATGGGGGGGTGAAACCTGTGGAGGTGAGAGCTGTCGCGAGGTCGGAGGTGAGGAGATCCTGTAGTAGGGCGACTGTTTCTTGGCCGGTGATACCAGTGAATATCGGGGAGCGGATCTTCATCCTGCGGCCTGAAACTCCTGGAGCTGAGGCAGCCCGGAGAAAGCGAATTTTCTGCTGACTTAGTTTTTCCAGGAGCGGAGGGGATGAGAGTATGAAGGGGGGCACTGGACCGGCTGAACTGAATTCACGCTGGCGTGAAGTCAGTTGGTACAGGAGCCCCACCGCTACACAGGAGGTAGGAATCGTCAGGTGGATCTCTTGGAAGCTCGTGTGGAGCTCGAC
Organism: Tetraselmis chui; assembly: GCA_026401115.1. NCBI lineage: Eukaryota > Viridiplantae > Chlorophyta > Chlorodendrophyceae > Chlorodendrales > Chlorodendraceae > Tetraselmis > Tetraselmis chui. The sequence goes on along the minus strand of JAPMLY010000236.1, from coordinate 235,189 downwards.
TGGCAGGGGGGTGACATCGTTGCATTTCGGGGAGGTGGGGTGGAGGGTTCGTGTAGCGGTCGCGGTCCACCGTGTGTGTTGGGCGATTTCCCTGCCTATTATATTTCGGATGCGGTTGGGGAGATCGGAAAGGTCGTGTAGGCTTTCGAGTAGCCAGCGGCGGGCCAACGAGCATGCCGACACGATCGGGTCGGGGTGAGATGGGTCCGGGAGGAAGACTCCGTGGATCCAGAACCGAGCGAGGTGGGGGGGGGTGGTGGAGTACTGGCCTGTGAGGAGGAGGGAGTCGACAGTCCGGGTGGAGAGGTCGTCGGCCTGTCCCGTGGTTTCGGTTGACCGTGGGGGGGACAGGACTAGAGGGGTCTGTAGGCCACGACGGAGAGGAAGGGGGTCCAGTGGCGTGCCCAGGAGTTGCTGGGGGTGGATGAGCTGGGGTGCGGTGAGAAACGGGGTCAGGGGGTGTCCCGCGAGTGCGTTCCGGGGTTGGTAGAGGTCCGTGAAGCGGCCATGCGGCGGGGGGTCCTTCAGAAGGGCCTGCCTGTAGGTGGGGGGGGGGGTAGGGGGCGTAGACATAGCGGTCGAGTAGGATTTCGAGTGATGGAGAGGGATGTAGGAGTTATGTTTGGCTTTTGTAGTTGGTTTTTGAGAGTCGTTCACGTGTTGGCTGCACGCGACCAGGCCTGATGGGACCTGGGTTTGTTGGATGTTGGCGGCGGACAGGGACGTCCGGACGCTCGGAGGGGCGCGATGGGGCGCGCTGCCGACCGGTGAAGAAGCTTTTTGTAAGCGATGAGTTGTCAGGGTGTGACGTAGTACTTTGACGGGTACTTGTGAAGATTTTGAAGTGGATGGCGCGGTAGCTGTCGGGAGGATAAAATTCAAATCCCTGGAAGCTGCGCCTTTGAGCGTGTACCGTCTGGTGTCGCTACGGATCCACTGACCATTGTGAGCTAGGCTCGGGTGGGGAGAGGTGGATGGTGCACGCCGTCCGGCAGCCCTGTCCACCAGTCTTGCGCTCGATGGGAGGCCAGGCCCAGAGCGAAGACGATCGGCGTTGCTCATCCGAGCTACCGATCCATCCCCGTGTTTCGTGGTTCAGTAGTACTTTAGTAGTACTTTGGATCTTTTTACTGTCTTTAGTGACGGTAGGATGCGTTCATTGGAAATCATAATATCCGTACTCCATCACTAAGATTTCCCGTTCGGCCAGCCGCTATAATTTTTTTGCGACAGAATAGTCCTTGGTGCTCTCGCGATAAGAAAGCGGGGGCGGTGCTTGTGAATTAATTTTGGCGAAGAGGAGTGCGGAATACGGATTAGCGGGGGGGGCGCGGGTGTTGGAGTTGGCGGCGGACAGCCAGGAAGCATCGCCATGGTAGGGCGCTCGCTCGACGTCGACCAACGCTCATGTGGTCGAGCAAACCCATCTAACGGGTGGAACTCGACACCAACAGCGAGAAGGATAGCCGCGGCGAGAGGAGTGGTACGGTGTGGCGGCGCTGATTTAAGATTGACCGCCGCCGGAAAAAACATGTACGAAGGGTTTTGGTTACAACGTCCGTACCCGGTACCTTTGAGGTCGGAACCCCGATCTGACTCTCCCACCCAACCTCTCCCCTCGTCGGTACCCACCCTCGATAGGAGTGCCTTCGGCGGTGTGCAAGTGTTATTTATCGCAACATCACACATGCCAAATAGACGACCCCTTGGCAGCGTAAACCACGAGGGGAGGGTACATGTGGCACTCTACGGATCAGCCGGTGCTGGAAAGAGTTGGCAGCCGACCAGGACATGACATACGCGACGGGAAGGCGACAGACGGTAACCATTTGTGGCTTTGGTTTTCTCCCCCATGCCCCGAAGGGAGGGAGAAACCTAGCCTGGGAGGAGGGATGCGACGGGAGGAGCGGCCATTATCTCGGACGAGAGTGTGCGTGGATCAAGTCGGGGCATGCTGAGCGAGGGGGCTTTTCGCTTGCCTTTCCCCCCAACTCCGGCACGACCGGAGTCGCACATGAGCCTAGGTAAGGCATGCTTGACTTGACCATCACATGTTGACTAGCTAGGATGATCATCGCCCTCGAGCGACTGGAGCGGGCCGCGCATCGTGGAAATAGCCACGTAATATTTTGCATCGTAGCGACAGACATTGTTTTCATCGTAGCGATAGACATTGTTTGACCATGTATGATTTATATTATGTTGTCACTCCCGACGGAGAGGAATTTATCCTAGCGATAGACATTGTCTGTCCTTGTAGGATTCATATTATATTGTTAGTGCCGACAGAGAGGGATGGACAAGTAGAGCCCCGGCGTAAAACGCTAACCCTAAGTCCTAGATGGTAGGATTGGGCACGCCTTGAGACAACAACCTATTCATCGTCGGTACTTGTTGTGCAAAAAAAGTCGAATTTCTGCCCCATCCCCCTCCCCATTTTTTCATGTGCATTCGGCATATCATACGCTTTATTTGTAAATTTGTAAATTTGCAAACAAAAATGCATTGCACTAGAAAGAATAAATTGTGGCACTGACCATTGAAATTGAAATTGAAATTGTTTACAACATGTACCGTATGCGCCGGTTTTTCACCAAAAGCCGGATGCGTCGGGTGCTGTCTCTGGGCCCTCCCAACTATGCCATACATGGAACTTACAAGTCAGGGCTAGACCGTTAACCACCTAAATCCAACCTCTCCAATGGGGTTCGGGGGTTTTACTCCCCCCCGGGGAGGTGTGCAAGAAGAGGCGAGGGCTGCGTGCAGTTAGGGGCGTGCAGAGGGGTAATGTGCGGAGGCGCGGCGGGAGGTCGTGCGGGACTTGATGCGGTATAAGAGTAGGAGGTGATGTAGCCATTGGACGGTATGCGTGTGGAGCTGTGCTAGGATGCGAGGCGTGTCTAGACGTGCTTTGGAGACGAGTATATCAGGAGGGTCGGTGCGGGCGGTGAGTAGGGAGGTGAGACTCGTGATGGTGGAGGAGTGCGGTGTACCTGTGCGGCTCATGACGATGGGAAGGATGTCTACCACTGTGCCTGGCCAGTGGCTGCGGATGGCGTTTGCAAGGGGTGTGTATTTGGCACGTATGAGGCTGGCTGTGTGGGAGAGGTTATTGTCTGTGCAGTATTTCCATTCCCCTATCTGAATCTTTTTTATGGATGCGTAACGTCGGCGACCGTTTGAGTGGCCAACGAATCGAGGTTCGAGGATGCGGATGAAGTCAGGTTTGTGTGCGGGGGGTCGTAGCGCGGGGGGGAGAATCTCATGTGGGAGGACGGCGGGACACGAGGTTAGGGAGTCGGGCGAGAGACCTTCGTCAGCATCAACAAGGCGGGTGGGCATGTGGGTGGGGTGGGGTGGGTGACAGTCAAGTGGAGTGTGGGAAGGGGTGGGAGTAGCAAATGATTTTATGGGTTTGTTACCGAAGTCTGCATTGATGGTTTCCCAGCGTCCTCCGTTGTGGCGTTCCAGTAGGGAGAGTAGGAGTTGTAGCGCGCTGTTGTGTCGTCTCTGTCTTAGACCAGACATGGTGGGGCAGTTACCGGCCATGTGTCCGTTGCTAGTGAATTGACCACAGAGGGGGCAACGCAGGGTGGGGTTATGTGTAAGAAGGCGAGTGTTGTGAACTCCCCACATGAATTCTTGCTTGTGTGTGAACTGGATATTTGTGAGGGTTGAGTGTTTTTTGTGGAAAGAGAAATCGGCCCCGTCCTTCGCGGCGCGGGCGAGGAGGGCACCGTGTTTGGTTGTTTGCGAGAGGGGTATGTGTGTGTGATTGGAGCTGTAGGTGTGTGCGTCAGCTTTGAGGTTGGTGTATCTGTAGGGTAAAGGGTCCCCTAGGGTTTGTGGGATGAGGGTGTATGGCCATGTCCAGTGGCCTATCGTGACCTCTGAACCTGTGGTGTATGTAGTGTCGGGTGGGTGACCATCCGCTACGTGGTTGGCGAGGGTGTCTGCGAGGTCGTTACCTAGGGAGTGGTTGTGTGCTTTGATTTTGCCGAGGTGTGTGCGGATGCCTGCGTCGCAGCGGGTTTTAAGGGTGTGTGTGATGGAGAGGAGGGTGTCGCGGTGGATGTTGTGTCTATAGGCTGAAGGGCAGTTTAAGTATCCTTGTATGAGGCGGAGGGAGCACGCACTGTCGGTAAGGAGGTGGGTGCGGCCAAGTTGGAGGCCTATGTCTATGCCAGCTAGTTCAGCGCGATTAATTGTGTGTGAGGGAGGGGTAGAGGTCACCAGGATTTTGATTTTGGTGTCCGAGGCGGGGTGGGTAGCTGCTGCTCCGAGGGGGGTCGAGCCTCCTTTTTTCGAGCCGTCAGTGTAGACAAAATCCTGCCAGTTCCAAGCGAGAGTGCCTCTGGTGGGGTGGTACGTTAGTAGCATGCGTTCTGGGAGGGGGTGCGTGATGGGGTGAGTTGGGTTTGGGGGGAGGTGGTATATGCCTGCTGAGTGGGGTGAGTAGGTGTTGAAGAGGTGGGGAGGAGGGGGGGTGATGGTGGGGATGGGGAGGTGTGTGTCGTAGATAGATTCAAGAGTGTTATGGAGTGCGGTCATGGCTGTGGGTGACGGGAGGGTGGAGAGTGCGAGGGGGTTGGCGACGAGGTATATGTCGACCATCCATCGTGTGCCGAATGGGGTAGGGGTGGGGTTGCCAGTGTGTTGGTCTGGGGGTAGGAAGGTGTTCGCGTCATTGGGGAGAGTGTAGAGGTGGTGGGTGTATGGGGAGTTGATGTATTTGGAGTGGCGGTAGGGTGTGTGTTCCCATCGGGGGAGGATGAGGATGGTTGCGCTGGGTGTGTGTGGGGCTGTGAGGTGTGCGCTGGTGATTGCGTGTTCCATGGCACGTCTCATGCATTCGTGGTCGTATTCGGGGTTGGCGATGTTGGTGCCTTGCCATGTGTGTGGGGCATTGCTGCCGCTAGATGAGAAGGCTATATCTTCGGGGTAGAGGGAGTGGTAGGTGTGGGAGTGAAGGGATTTATTGAGGGGGTCGGAGTAGAGTTCTGTCTGTATGTGGAATGTGTGACGGAGAGCTGTGAGTAGGTCTTCTCTAGTGGCCCATCTATTACGGGTGGTGGTGGCCGGTGTGGGTGAGTGGATTTCTGATCGAGAGCCTAGGCGGGTGAGGAGGTGGTAGACCTCCTCTTCAAACGTATGATGCGAGAGGTCGGGGCGGAAGAGTTGGTAGAGATGACGGACGCGAGGGCCGTTAAGGGTGGTGACCGCGCGGCCGTCGGGAGTGCATAGTATGGTGGTGTCGTGGAGTGATGGGTGCGCGTGGATGGCGAATTTACCGGTAGGGAGCATGTCGAGGTCGGGGTTAATGGGGTCGTGGTTGAATGTGATTAGGGGGTGCGACCACGGAGGGGGTCCGGGTTCTGGTAGGATGGGTGTGGTGGAGGGGACAAAACCGGAATTAAATGCGGTGAGGGCGGTGGGGCCGGAGGGGGTCTCACTGATGGTGTCGTGGAGTTGTAGGCATGGGGCCCACTGGACTTCGTGGAGGTGGGTGAGGTCGTGTTGTTGGCCGCGGGCACACCAGTCGCACTGCCATGTGGCGGGTCCCTGAGCTGGGCGGCATTGGGAGTGTATGGCAAAGTGCGGGCATGTGCAGCAGGTGGAGGAGGGTTCTGTGTTCAGTGGGTCGTGACAGATGGAGCAAGCGGTGGGGGAGGGGGTGGGGAGGCATACCGATGTGGGAGTGGAGGAGATGAGGCGGAAGCCGTCGTCGAGTTGTAACTGAATGTCCCATTCCGTGAGGTGTTCCGGGGCCCATTCAACCATGTACTGCGTTTGGCCGTATTCTGTGTCCTTGTGTTTGGAAATGATGCGTGTTACGTCGCAGGGGGGGTAGTGGTGGTCTGAGGGGGTGAGGTATTCTGTGTCTAAGTGTGTGGTGGGTGCGGTGGGGGTGGGGTGAGTGGTGCGGGAGGTGTAGATGCCGGATGAGAGGGTGGGGGGTGAGCGGGGTAGGTGAGGGGAGAGGAGGGGAATCCATGAGGGGTGTATAGTGGTGGGGGGGGATGCTTGGTTGGTAGTGAGGCTTGTGATGGGGAGGCGGTTGTGGATAGTATTGAGGGGTTCGGTGAGGATTGCGGCGAGGAGGCGGATGGGAACTGAGAGTGGGGTGGTGGACCCCGTGAGTGTGGTGACGGATTTGCATGATTTGAGGATGAAGGAGGATGTGTGAGGGTCGGTGATGTGTGTGGCTTTGTCCCGTAGTGAGGCGAGGAGGGCGTTGTCTTGAGTGGTGAAGTGGGCGCGGATTGTGGAGGCGATAGGGTTGGTGAGGGAGAGTGGAGGGATGTTGTGGAAGAGGGTGCCCGCATCGCGCTGAGCTCTGACTAAGCACTTGAGTGTGGGTGGGGTGTTACAGGTAGACATGATGGATTCCGAGGGCCAGTGGGAGTACGTGGTGGATAGGGTGCGTATGTGTGCGCGGGCCATGTGGCCTCTATAGCCTGAGTTGTTCAGGATTTTATGTAGGTGGCAAACAGTAAGTTGTGCGGCGTGGGCTTTGAGGGAGGGGAGGCCGTATCCTAGGTCTGATGTAGGGCGGTGAAGGGCGGTGCGGGGAAGGTTACGTACCGAGGAGACGGCGGAGCGGAGTGCGCGGCAGATTTGTCCTTCGAGAGAGTCGAGTTGGGAGTCGGTGAAGAGGCCGAGCTGGAGGGTGAAATGCTTTCCGATGAGGAGTCCACGGATGACCCTGATTCTGCGGGATTGTGTTAGTGGGGAGGTGGAAAGGGCGGTGATGAGGGATGCAGTGGTACGTTTGAGTTCGTGCCAGTGTTTGGTGAAGTTGAGGGAGGTGTTCAGTTCTACCCCTAGGACGCGGTATGTGTCCTTGGGGCCAATGGAGGGGATGGGGGCCGGGGTGGAGTTTAGGGAGATGAACTGAGTTTGCAGGCGGGATGCGAGGAGGGTAGTGTTGGCGAGGGTGAGGGCGTTGCCTGTGCGCCAGAGGGCGCCGGTGATGCAGCATTTGCGGATGTTGACGGTCATGCCCGTGTAGGCGCTGAAGAGAGAGAGTTTTCTGAGCTGGATGGTCATGTTGGGGGTCGAGCCCGTGGCGAGGCTGAGGTCGTCAGCGAAGCCGTGTCCTGGGTATGTGGCTGTGGGTTCTGTGGGGTCGACGTTAGTAGCGGGGGGGCCTGGGCGGTAGCCCCGGCTGCCCACCGTGAGCCAGCGAAGGAAGGGTTCAAGGAAGAGGGTGAATAGAAAGGGGGAGAGGGTGTCGCCCTGGAGGGTTCCGCGGTTAATGTCTATAGAAGGGGTGGGGCCATGTGGTGTAATATAGTCTGTGGTTGAGACCCCGTAGAGGTGTTCGCATGTGTCGACAAAGGTGGGGGGCATACCAAGTTGGCGCATGTGTTTGAACATGATGCGGTGGTCCGCGGCGTTGAAGGCACCTTTGAAATCCGCGTACATGACGTAGATGTCTTTGCTGTGGAGTTTCGCGTCCTCCATCGTCATAATGAGGGAGGAGAGGGCGTCGTGGATGCTGCGGTGTTGTCGGAATCCGTCCTGTTGGTCGCTGAGAATGCCGTGGGTTTCGGCGTACTTCGAGCCTGCATCTTTGATTAGTGCTGTCCATAGTTTAAGGAGGTTATTCATGAGGGCGATAGGGCGGTAGTTATCGAGGAGGGAGGGGTCGCCTTTTTTATGTAGGAGGCATGTTGTGCTGTGGCACCAATCAGGAGGGGTGTAGGATTTGTGTGCTAGGAGGGAGAGGAGAGAGAAGAGGGCGGAGCGGGTCGCCGGTGGTAGGAATTTGATGATTTCATTGGGGATACCGTCGGGGCCGGGGGCTTTGCCGGTGCCTAGGGAGTTGAGGGTTTTATCGAAAGTGTCGCGGGTAATCATGTCGGCAAGGGTGAGAGAGGGGTCACCGCGGGGTTCGATGGTAAAGTTGTCGGGGTTGTCGGGGAGTTCCCATGGGGGGGTGGGTAGTTCGTGTGGGGTGGCGCAGCCGAGTTCGCTGGCGAAGTGAGAGTGTACCGCGTCAATGACGGCGGAGGGAGAGGATGCGGTGGTTTTATCGGGTTTGGTAATGCGGTGGAGGGTGGAGGCGGCGCCGGTGGGGGGTAGGAGGCCGCTTTTAATTTTCAATCGGCGGTGGGAGAGTTTGGGGCAGGTGTCGTAGGCCGCATTGGCTCGAGTTTTTATTTTATTTATCTTATCCGTGGTGGTGGCGTGAAGGAGCTGGCGTATGCGTGCTTGGCACTGTTGTTTGATGGCGTCAGGGGAGAGATATTCAGTTGTGTTTAAGAGGGCTTGGGCGACGGGGAGGGGGCCGTTGTTTTTGCTGCATTTACGGAGTTTGAGTATGTGAGTGCGTGTTTTATTTGTTAGCCAAGTAGGGTCAAGGGACGCTTGGGGTGGGCGGGGTTTCTTGGCGGGGAGGAGGGGCCAAACTGTGGCTGCGTGGTTCATGTGTTGGGAGAGGAGTGTAGTGAATTGTGAGGCTAGGGTGTCGAGGGTGTCGGGGGAGGCCGAGGTGTGTGGGGTGTTGAGTATTTCTGCGTGGAGGGCGGCCGTTTGGTTGATGAGGTCGGGGGTGCTGGATTGGTACGCTTTGATGTGGTCGGGTGTGAGGGGAAGTCGAAAGTTGAGTTTGCGTGTTGTGTGATGCGTGTGTGGGTGGGTATGGGGAGGGGGGGGTGTGCCATGAGGGAGAAAGGGGCGGGAATGACGAGGTGGATTGCAGAGTGGTCAGTAAAGTGGGAGGGGGAGGGGAATATCGAGCAAGAGGATGGAGGGAGGGTGAGAGGTGAAGGAGGCGTGGTGAGCCAGTGGTCAAGGCAGCCCCCGCTGCGGGGGAAGGTAGGGATGGGGTTGTGGAGGGGGTGGAGGTGGGATTTGAGTAAGGAGGTGAAGGCAGGGTGTCATGTACCTGTGTTGGTGGTCGATTGGAAGTCCCCTCCCCAGAGGGTGCGGTGTTGCGGGTGGTCGTCCGCTAGGCGGAGGCCCCAAGCTGCAACTTCTGCGTAGAGGCGGGTCAGTTGGGGGGTGTAGAGCTGGGGCATATAAGTACCTATAAGGAGGTAAGGGGTGCCTGAGTGGGGGACGATTTTTAGTCCGGCGATATGGGGGATGAGGTGGGGGGGCGGGGTTAGGACAGTGGCAGACTGGAATGAGGCTCTGCGGACCGCGAAGAGAACGCCTGCGTTGGGTAGGGGCACAGTTGAGTAGCAAGGTCGGGAGCTTTTGAGGTGGAATTGGGGGAGGGCTATGCGCCAGCGGGACTTGTGGGTGTCGTGGTTGGTTTCGGTGAGGATTAAGACGTCCGGTTGGTGGGAGGTGGAGAGGTGTTCAACATCCATAATGGAGGTGTGTAGGCCGCGGGTGTTGAGGGTGATGAAGTGTAGTGGTTGGGATGTGTGGTGTGGGAGGATGGGGGAGGGGAGGGAGGGGGTGGTGCGGGGGGGGTCATCGGGGGGGCGTTCGACGGGTGGAGGTTGGAAGGGAGGGGGGAGGAGAGGAGGGGAGGGGGGGATGAGGGGAGTGGGTGGGGGCTGAGGGGGGGGGGGTAGTGTGGGGGGGTGGAGGGCGTCGAGAAGGTGGTGGCGGCCCTGTGGGAGGGGGGCGGAGCGGAAGGTGTGGTTCCATAGGAGAGTGTGTAGGGAGTAAACCGAGGAACGGGGGTCGAAGGGGGGGGGTTGTATGGTTGGTCCGGGGGGGCTGTGGTGATGAAGTAGGTGTGCAAGAGGGCGTGGGTACCGCACGACCATGCTCCGTCGGAATCGTTTTGGCGAGGTGGGTTGAGGAAGCGTAGGGTACCGACGGGAGGGGGGGGGGAGGAGTTCCAGTCAGAGAGGAGATTGAGAGAGCGGGCGAGGAGGTCGGGCGGAGGAGGGTGATGAAGAGAGTCAATCCATGTGGCTGAGGTGTGAGTTAGGTGTAGGAGGCCGAAGTGTGAGTGTTGCCATGTGAGGATCACGAGAGAGTGGTTAGGCGTCCCCGGACGGGGGGGGGCGCCTCGGTTGGCGAGGTTAGTCCAGTGGCTGGGGAATTGGGAGTTGTGGTGGTGATTATCGACTTCGTTGTTAGTGATAACTGTGTACGAGGCGGTGGGAGTGGAGTGGAGTTTGGATAACGTCGTAGCAAGGCAGTAGAGGTTGGAGAGGTCCTGGTAACGACCCCATTGGAAGGATAGGACCGCAGAGGAATCGAGGCAGCCGATGGGTGTAGGGAGGCCGTATTCAAGGTTTAGGTCGAAGAGGTAGTTATGTAAGACGGTGCAACAGGTGCGGGGAGTAAAGTGGGCCGGGAGAGTTGGCGGAAGCATGGAGGTAGTAGTGTGTCGTCGGATATCTAGCTGGGGGGTGGGGGGTTGGTTGTGGGGTCTAACCTCTGGGCCTTGAGGCCCGTCATGTGGGGGACTAATGATGATAAGCGGCCTTGCCGGCCGAGGCTTGTGGAGGGCGAGGGTGTGAGGCTCCGGAGGGTCCGTTCGTCGACGTCTTGCGCATTTCGGCGAGTAGAAGCTCCTTGGAACGGGTGGTCTTTCGGAGCTTAAGAGAGGGTGGTAAGTGTAGGGATGGCGGGGAGAGGATGAGAGGGTAGGGGAGGGGGGATTGAAAAATTGTAAGCAAGGTGTGGTAGGTATTAGAAGGAGGGCGATAGTGGGGAACTGTGACAGAGGGGGCTGTCGATATCGTATCAAATGTGCTTCGGGGCTTCCGAGAGAAGCCTCGGAGCAGGCCTAAAGGAAGTGGGGACTGTAGGGGTGGGGAATACGTGCATCGCTGAGAATGTTACGGGTTCGGGACTGCCAGACTGATTCTGTAAGGGAGGGGCGATATTTCCGGGGCAGGGGGGTGCGCGGGGGGGCGGGTGATCGGTTAATTATTCGGGTAGAGCAGGTCGGGTGGGCTAATCTCAGCAGGGGGAGCACTGTCATTATCACAGCGACGGGCGAGTAGGGCAGAGCATGGGGCGTGTAAAAGGGGGGAGGGAGAACGAGTGCACTAGGTTTTGCAGTGTGGTAATCGCAGGTAAGCGCGAGTGTCTGTTGAGTTAGGCGTGTTATCATGGTAAAAGTAAAAAAGGGAAGAAAGGTAAAAAAGAAAAGGATGAAGCGGAGAGGCGCAACGACTGGAGCGAGTGAGGGATAGAGCGAGGGAGCAGGGGGAGGGCAGCAGGGAGAGGGGTGACGGGGGTGACTGATCAAGGCGGTGGTTAGTGCAGTGGTAAGAATCAGGCATGTAAATAACTTTACTGAGGAAAACGACTTATTGCGAGTTACATGATGATGCATTATTGATCGAGTTGTGCAGCTCTTTGGCTGGGAAGCACTAAGGTGGGGAGAGGGTTTCGATTTAAGTGCGCTGATAACAAGTGTATCAGTGCAGGCTAACGGGAGGGGACGCTGGGTGCTAGACATGGCCGTATTGTGGGACGGGGGGTGGCGGTCGGCGAGCGGCGAGTTCGGGCGAGAGGGAGCGTGTAGGGCAAGGGCCGGCGCGACAGGCCAGGCAATTTGAGCAGCTGCGAGTGGACTAGTGTAGTTGTTGGGTAGGAGGGTAGCATGAGAGGAGGGGGGGCGTCGGTGAGTACAGATCAGGGCAGTGGCTAGTGCGGGGGCAGGAATCAGGCATGTATAATAAATTTTTTCTCTGATTAAAGAAGATGATTTTCGAGGTTCATGATGTTGCATTATTGGTCGAACCTTACAGCACAGTGGCTGGGACGCTTTAAGGTGAGGGAAAGGCATCGGTTTAAGTGCGCGGTTAATGAGAGTATCAGCGTGGGCTATCGGGAGGGGACGGGGGGTGTTAGACTGGTCCTTACTGTGGGACAGAGCGGGACGATCGCACCGGTACAGGTCGTCTGTGTGGGTTGGTGAGTCAGCGGCCCGTCCCTGGTCAGTGGTTGACCTGGGGGCGGCGAGGACCAGAGGCGTCTGGAGTCCTCTGACTGGTGAGGGTTCCAATGCCGGGTCCAAGTCTTGGGCGGATGGGGGTGGTTGGGGCACAGTGTTGAGTAGAGCGAGCGGATGTCCCGAATGACAGCTCCGGGGGTTGTATGGGTCCGCGGTGGGCGTATTCGCGGGCCGACGGTCCCGCAGGAGCACCTGCTTGTAAGTGGGGAGGAGATCAGGTGACGAGGACATGGTGGTCGAGTGGGGTTCGATCAGTGTTGCTGACTTTTGTAGGTTTGTGTTCGGGTTTCGAGTAGGTTGCGTGTGTTGGCGGCACACGACCAGGCCAGATGGGACATGGGTTTGGAGGATGTAGGCGGCGGACGGTAACGTCCGGACGCTCGGTGGGGCGCGATGTGGTGCGCCGTTCCCGGGGGGGGGAGGTTTTTGTAAACGATGGTTGTTTTTGGCACGTTGTAGTACTGAAGTGGATACATTTTCGGATTTCAAAGTGGGTGGCGCGAGAGCTGTCGAGGAGATGAATTTCAAAACTCTGGAAGCTGCGCCTTGCTGTGTGTACCGTCTGGTGTCGCTACGGATCCACTGACCTGGGTGAGCTAGGCTCGGTTGGGGAGAGGTGGACGGTGCCTGTTGTTCAACGGGCCCTATGTCCACTAGTCTGTCGCTCAACGGGAGGCCAAGCCCGGAGCGAAGACGGTCGGTATAGCTCATTCAAACTGCCGACCCATCCCCGGTATGCGGTTCAATAGTACTTTAGTAGTACTGTGGATCTTTTTACTGTCTTTAGTGACGGTAGGATAGGCTTTTGCACTGACCAATCTTAACTAACTCGTAGGAAATTCAGGTTTGAGTATTAGAAAATCCATACAAAGGAATCTGTGCGTGGGGGGTGAAACTGGGGGGGGGGGGGGTATTAAAACAACTCATTTAATCGGAACACCTAACTACAAATTCATCGCCAAGAATAGTTTATATTTTTTTCACGCTTAGACAATCAAATTTAGTCACAAATGAACGAAGAACAAGATGATTTACAGTAAAATGGAAATGCCGTTTTACTGTTGCGAGTGATGTTCAGCAAGACGAGGAATTGAATAGGGATGAAAAAAAATCACATCGGGCGGCGTAAGGAGTTGCCCAACTCGCCCCCTCACATATTTCATTTTTGCGGAAGCGCAATTGTTAGTCGCGCTTTTTAGTTCGAGAACAAGCCGAAGCATTCTTGGCGGATGTAGCCATGTAAGGCCACTCATTGTTGCCATCTACAAGGGGATGCAAATCGGCACGATGTTGGGCTACCGGCGCCTCGGGATCTTCCATGCCATGTTCAAATACATACCACACATTCCGTGGATTGCTTGACACCGAGGACGATAGCGCTAATTAACCAAGTGCAGTCATCCCCTTCGCGCGCGCTGGACCTTTCTCCACCCCTCATTTTGTCCAGAAGCGCTCACTCCTTAAGGTGGGAATGCCCCGCCGTAGGTTGATCTTTAACTTTTCACGTAGGTTGATCACTAACGGTTTGTCTACTAACTTAGACATCGCATATTTACGCCGCTCTTGATCATTACTGATTTTCGCGAGAAGTGGCGATGTGCGACTTAGTTCCCTAGCCCGCACCTGCCACCAATATTTACCAACCTACCACCGCAGCCTTCCTTCACAGCGGGCTTAGGATTGTCGGGTCTTCTGCTCTTGCCAGCTTCTCTTGCTTGGCGGTGGATTTCCACTGCTTTCATTGTAACCAAATTTAGATTAATTATGTACGGGATGAGAAGTTTACAGGTACGACTACGTGATTCTGGTATCGTTCCTTGCTCATGCTGACATCATCACAGCACCACTTGTCACGGGATATCCAGCCCAGCAGGAAACTCGTCACGAGGTCGCACACTCACGCAGGCAGGTCGGTGGAGCTCTCATAACACAGGTATCGCAGCAACACCGCTTATGACACAGCCGTATCCTGGGATTTAACAAGAGAGCAGCTTCAGTATCTTGCTGATAGCAGGTACGTTGACAACGACACTACCTGCACGAAACGTCAGCGCCGAGTATCTCGAGGTGTCACGGATAAAAATAAGGGTTACCTTAATTGATTGTACCCACACCTCACCGAGTTCGCACCCGCAATAGTTGTAACATTCCGCTCACGCCCCCTGCTGCGCCGATTTGTATGATAGTTAATGCGTCGTACGCAACAATGTGTAGCAAGTGACCGGCAGGGTTATGCAACCCACCACCCCCTGCTTCTGTTATGTACGGCCCGAAGCAGGCCGTGCTACGGGAGCGCTTTACTTATAAACGTACCGCCATCAACATCCGCCCGCTGTCCCGACATCCCTACGTATCCTGGCGCTGCACGACCTTTCATGGACTGCATCACTCTATGCATTTTTCCGCTGATGACATGAAAAGGGTGTTGATATTATAAACTGCTCTTCTTGGCTACGACCACCCAATACGTCGCCCCCTGTCTCCGTGTGGCTCACGCGGATGTCATCGTCCTTGGCGCGACACCGGCCGAATCTGCGGCCTGCCTACCCTTCGGAGAAAACACCGCCTTCGGACACAGTTAAGGACTAGCGGTAGCGATACCGACATATCAATGCCGAGTCAAGGCACTGAATACACAGCACGACCACGAAAGTAGGCTTCAGGAGCTTGTGATGTTCGTGCGAAGGTCGGCATAGCACTCTGGGAGTAAATAGTAAAATTCGTAACCACGTATTTTGTTTCAGGGAATGGCAATCCTTAATATAGAGATATTCGGTTTATGCTAGTAAATATTCCTTAGGATAAGATTTATTCAACCATGTGGTTTGACAATTATCTACTATGTTTTTTTCAACCGTTTTGTTTTCATAAAGCACGCACAACCATATTGTCAGATTCGACCTATATTATTGCCGGTGTTCTAACCACTCCGGGCGTGGTATCCTCTATCTCAGCAGTCTCTCCCCTCTCCAGCACACCGCTATTCATTCCTGTTGGACTGGTTTCAAATGACCACATCGTTTCACTCCGGACCATCTACTCTCGCCACCGCAGGCTTCGCTGGACCGAAACTTCCGACAGCGAGGAGCGGCGTCGGTGTCGCGACGCGCTTTCCCCTGCCTACCGTTCGCCCGACTTGGGTTTCGAGGAGCACGACTGCCAAGTGGTCTACACTTAAGGTGGGCAATGCACAGCGGGAGGGGTGTCAGGGCTCTCGGACTTCGCGCTCAGCTCGTACGCTAGGCTCGTAGCCGGTGGTCTGGTCGTCACGGCTATCAGTACACAGAGAAACGTTGAACGATGGCGGAGAGCGCACTCGTCGAGTTTTGGCAGTTGAGAGTGGTTAGCTTGGTTCACGTTCTGTGCTAGGTCGTCAGTATGGAGGCGCCGCGTCTGGCCTCTCTGCCGCGGAGTATGTCCCAACGGAAGAAGACAAAAGTACCGACGTTTAACAAGATGACGCTGCTGGATATGCCGGTCTCAAACAACGGAGCGCGGGTGAGATCGGCGGCCCTTTCCCAGCACAACAAGCAGGCCGGTCAGTCACTGGGGACTCAACACGCACACGCTGTCACACCCGAACCCACACATTTACGCCCCCAAAGTCACACACACGCACGCACACACACACACACACTCTCTCTTTCACTCTCTCTCAACACACACACACACACACACACACACACACACACACACACACACACACACACACGTTCCAAAGCTATATTCCCTCATTTCCCCATAGTTGTGTGTGTGTGTGTGTGTGTGTGTGTGTGTGTGTGTGTAAAAGAGAGAGAGAGAGAGAGAGATATGAGAGGAGAGAAGAGGTGAAGAGAGAGAGAGAGGGGGAAAGGACTTGCCCCTCTTAGTAGCAAGAATCTGAGGTTCTGAGGCCGCTTTGGGCTATTACCGTCGCCGCAGGTCCGCATGCTCATCTATCTGAAAGGGCTGGAGGATGAGATTGACATTATGTCTCCCGAGGTTGTTGGGGGGCTGAAGTCGGATGAGTACGCGGTGCTCAACCCGCAGTGCAAGATGCCTGTTATGGTACTGCCTGATGGGATGTCCCTCCCAGAAAGTGAGGTGAGTGGAGCTTCCTGCTCATGCTCCCGCGATTGGCCCACTGCATCTCGCATCTGTGCGCTCTGGCGCGAAGAACAATCACGTCACATAACATCGTATCGCATCACATCCCATCACGTTCTTCCAAACCATATCACATCACATTCCGCCAAGCAATATAGTACAGCACAGCACAGTACACCACATCACAGCACTCCTTCCCATCAAATAACATCCCAAGCACCACACAACATCGCATCACATCATCAAGCGTCACTTCATTATATCTCACCGCATTAAAAATATCAAGCCAAATTCCATCCCAGCACATCACATCTGACCTCATTACACGCCATCTTTTCACATTACATCTCACAATATCACGTCACATCACATCACATCGAACCACACCAGTACGAGTGCCACACCACTTCGCTACAGGTATATACCATCACATCTCATCGCACCGCGCATTACACCGCGTCATCCAACATCATTTTACCATATCTCACCACATGAACAACATCACACCACATTCCATCACATCTCACATCCTAACGCGCCATCTTACCATCTCACCATCTCACATCACATTACATCGCACCACACCGAGCAATACACCACATCACATCGCTACAGGCTCATCCGCCCATAATATCTCTCACACAATCTCACCACACAATCTCACATCACGTCGCATTGCATCAAAACATATAGCATCAATTCATTATATCTCACCACATTAACAACATCACACCGCATCCTATCCTACCCATCCCACATTGTTTCACGGCATCCTCTCACATCACATCACCTCACCTCACATATCATGATATTACATCACATCATATCACAACGCGTGACATCGCACCTCACCAAGCAGTGCATCACATATTGCCACACCACATCATTGCAGGTACATCCCATCACACCTCAGAACATCTCACAACACCAGGTCATATCACATCTCACCGCACCTCGCACCACACCGCATCACATAGTGTATTACTTCACTATATCTCACCGCATCAACAACAGCGCACGACATCCCATCTCATAATATCACATGCCATCACATTACACAACAGATCACTTCAGGTTGGAGCGCTCAAATTGCGTCATATCGCATCACATGGCGTGATATAGCTCCGTATTACACCGCTGTCTATCTACCTGCACGAATGATAACCGTAGCACAGCGCGACGTCACAATTTGCGTCGCATCGTATGATTTGACTCGGTGAAGCACCCGCCCTCAGATATGATCATGCCTCGTCGTAGCATATAACGTAGCCTGTCTCCAAGCCAAGCCACACAACACATTACTAGAAGCACAACCCCTCATGCGCGCGCACGCACACACACACACACACACACACACACACACACACACACACACATCCAAAAACAATGTAAGATCAATAGTCTCGTGCTAAGGTCCATCACGATAGGTGGACAAGGGCTGGATAGTTCTTGTTTGTGCATATTTAGCTGTCAGGTGAAAGGGGGGATTGGCGACCTGAATGGGTGTGGGCTCCGCTGCTGCAGGTCATTGTCAACTACCTGGTTGACAAGTACGGCGAGGTGGAGCCGGACCTGATGCCACACAGCCCGGAGCTGCGCGCTCGCGGGCAGCTGGCCATCCGCTTCCACGACCTCTACATAAACAGCATTCAGGGCTGCATGTACAAAGCGATGGACATCGATTCGCGGGCGGATATGATCCGTTCCTTGAACGAGCAGCTTGACGTGATGGAAGAGGTGCGCGGCGTAGCCTTGCTGCTACTGCTGCTCCTGTTTGTTTTCGTTGCCTGACTTCATGTGCGCTTTTAACTACGACGCAATCATTTCCTTAAAGTACATTGTGCGCATTTAGTTTCGGGACAAAGGGCGGGGGGGGGAGGTTGAATTGGGTAAAAATTTGTGAAGGATGTCACTTGTCGACTTTTAGGGCTTAGTAGGGTGCGTGTTGTGTCCTATGCTGCTGTGTCTCTCATGGAAAAATTTGCTGTTCACAGGCATCCTATGGTATTCCTTCATGTCACTTCGATGATGTCTTACGTTCGTCATGGTTATTTGGTGGAGGGGGGGGGGGGGGGGGTTGCTTGTTTAGGGTAAAGGGCGACAAACTGTGCCCTACCTGGGTCCTGCCCACCAAGCTTTCCTGCACCTCGTATGAACTGCGCCGTATGGAGCTGCGCCTCCTTGTTTGTGTCACAACGAGAGGGGAAGAGACAGGGTGTGAGTGGAAGTTTGTTAGTATGCAGGTTAGTGGGGGTTGAGCGGTAGACGCTGGACATTGCTGTGACGTTTCATCCTCTGCCGTTGGTGCATCAAAGCTGAATTTGGATTTGGGCTATGTTTCGTGTTGTATTACTGTTCAAATACGCACACCACCATTGCCTCCGCTCATGTCTGCCCTTCCTCTTCGTATGATAGTCGTGCCAAAGTCATCACCACTCTTCCCAGGTTGTTGAGTCGTAATCCCGCTCCCATCTTTCCCCCGAAAAGCTTCGAATTCTGAAGTCGGTGCAAACTCTTTTGTATGTATCGTGATTGCAGGGTGTCCACTCTCACCTGGCCACCTTTCATTTTGATAATATAAGAATTGACACATTTATTCCTGTCTTTTTTTCCTCATTGCCCCCCCCCCCCCCCCCCCCCCCCCCCCCCTTCAACAGTTAAATCAAACAAAATATGACAAGATCCACCCAACCCACCACAAAACTTCAGACGTTACGCGTCTTGCGTTGACTGTGTGTGAGCGCGCGTGTGTGTGTGTGTGTGTGTGTGTGTGTGTGTGTGTGTGTGTGTGTGTGTGTGTGTATGCGTGTAGGTGTGTGTGTTTGTGAATGTTTGTGGGTGTGTTTCTGTGTGTGTGTGTGTGTGTTTGTGTTTATCTGTGGGGGTGTATGTATGTGTGTTTGTGTGTGTATGCGTGTGTTTGTGTATGTGTGTGTATACGTGTGTATGTGTGAATGTATGTGCGTGTATGTGTGATGTTGTGAATGTGTGTGTGTGTGTGACTGTGTGTGTGACTGTGCGAGTGTGAATGAGAATCTCTGTGTCTGTGTGGTTGTGTGCGTGTGTCCCTAGATTGTGATGGGCCCATACATCACCGGCCACTTTATGAGCACCGCGGACTGCGCGCTCTTCCCCACCTTTGTCTTCATGGACTTCATCCTCCCAAAGTATTTCGGCTGGGAGACCGTCTTCCACCGGCGCCCCAAGCTGGAGGCGTGGTTCAACCTGCTGTGCAGCCAGGCGGTGCCGGCCAAGGTGAAGGCGGAGCTGGAGAGTGGGCTCAACGGCTGGGCGGCCAACGAGCGCTGGGACAAGCTGGGCATCACGGAGCAGCTGGCGAACAAGGAGTACAAATGGGCGTTTTGATGAGAAATCGTCGCACATACACACATAACATAGGTCTTCAGAACCCCGCCCCGTGAACTCTTAACATTTCAACCCTAGTATCCTTCCCTCCGTTAAGAAACTCCACACCCGCTCCCACAGAAATGTGACAGCCCGTGCCACGGCTGACTCGATGCCCTCTGCTGCGTAAAGTGTAAAGCAACATCGGAGCTCCTCCCGTCTGTTTTTTCTCCTTATGGTCCGCTGCGCATGCTCATTCTATTTTTGCCCTTTTTTGCATCATTGAGAATTGGAGGACGCCGTCCCTTCCTTTTGACAGTGTTTTTACCTTTTTTTTCGCTGTGCCTGTTTTGTGGACGAAATGAGGAGAGGAGGATGGCCGTCGGTTCAGAAGTGCTGGTCACTGAGTGGCAGCCATCATGTGGGTGGGGCACCGAGACAACTTACGTGCCGGACTTTAGGGTTTTTAGGGTTTACATGCTGTACGACGTTCTCTTCTGATGAGGTTCGTATTTGACACTTTTTTAGCCAACGAACTCACTTGAGAGAACAGTTAGGGGGCAAATCGCGCTACCAAAACGAGAACGATTCGTTCTTCAGCCTTTCTACTGCAACGGATGGCCGTGAGCGAGAGCGGTCTACCGCATCAGATGCCCACATTATACATAAACCCTAATATACCCTAACAAACCCATTACGAAATCCTAATAGTTCGACATCATTCATCAGAAATCGGAATGGGGCCACACATTGAGTCGCAGTGTCGGGGCGTGGGGAGCGCAGCAGTCGGCAGAGCGAACCCGCTGCTTCATGACAAGCTAAAAGAGAAGACGACTGTGGGAGTCTTGCCGTTACAAAACGCAACATTATTGTTGAATGCACTCATGCGCCCAATTCGCACATCATTCAACGACAAACACGCGCGTTACGTCGTGACAGCGGCTCCCTCACGACGGCGACTTGTTGGCGTCAGCGGCAGCCTGGGCCGCCATCAGCCGCTGCTCCTGCTGCATGTAGTACTTCATTTGGTTGTGTTTGTTGCGGATGGGGTGTTTTATGTTCACATTGGACCGAAACTTGAAGTCCTTCTGTTGTCGCCACAGCGGAGAGAGCGGCTTGGCGTCGTGCATGCGGTTGGCCGTCGTGTCGTACATCCCCTTTGGGTCTGCCTCCCACGGGTCGTCCTCCGTCTGCTTCTGGAGCTCCACCTGGGACAGCGTCTTCCCATTCTACCACGCCCGTCACCACCAGCACACACTCGTCAGTGCAATGGATGCTTAAATACCCACATAAATTATAATTGTAATAAAACGACAGGTTTGACAAGTTAAAAACATCGTAATTATACAATACTATGTTTATAATAAATATTCGTGTTTTTTGTAATCCAAATCTCAAACGCGTTAAGATAATTGGGCAGCGAACATAAATTTAAAGGCACTGCAGTTGGATATTGATATAGCTGTCATGAATTAAGGGTTCATGGTTTTAGGGTTTAGGGTTATTTTGCTCGAAGGTAAACTGTTTTTGCCTGAATGACCCCTTTTTAAGTTGTAAGTAAAACAATAAAAGAACAACATAAAAACAAGATAAATTGAACATCGCTTATTTCACTAATTGTTTATATTCGTGGTGCATCAGTTGACTAATAGGAAATAAGACCACAAAATAGCTCATTTGGCCATTCAAGACAGACTCACCTTTCCTCTTACGTACATAAGGGATAGCGAGATAATTTGTAAAAAACACCTTACTTTCTTGACAACAAGATTGCTTATCAAATTAAATAACAGCAAAACAAACCACAGCCGCAGAATAAAGCGAGCAGCAGCTTTAGAACTTTTTGCTTGCGATGAGTTGATTCAGGAGAACCACACAATAGCTCATTTGGCCATTCAAGGCAGTCTCACCTTTCCCTTGCGTGCAAGAGTGGGCGAGTGGGTGCTGGTGTCGACGTCCCGGAAATCCTCCGCGTACTTGTTGCCGCGCGAGTACTGCCCGTCCAGCTCACCGCGCTGCACGTTGACCGTGTGCTGCTGCCGTTTGTCGCCCATTATGCGCGTTCCGAGCCCCGCCTCGACCTCGTCCTTCACTGCGGCGCTGAGGTCGGGGAAGTGCTCGTGCGTGACGGACACGTAGTCCTGCGGCTGTCGTCGCTGGTACCGGATCTTCACCTGCGACTTGGTTCGCTGGTGCTCGAGCGGCTCGTAGCGCCTCACGCTTTGTTTCGGAAACGCCGCGTGCTCAGTGGAAATGTACAGCGGAGGCTCGGCCGTCCAGCCCAGGCTGAACTGCGAAGCCATTTTGTTGACGCTGCCTCGGCTCTGTTGTTGTCACACCATTGAGCCAAAGCCGTCGTCTTAGCGGACGACTCGCACAGTTGCATTGCTGCTGTCTTATGTTTTGCAGCTAAGGAAAGCGTTTTCAGGAAAGACACCGCAAATTTCTGTTGCTTGCAAACATTAAACCATACTTACACAATAAAAGAATTATGGCTCGGTGACAATCCGAGACAGTAATCATTATGTGAGATGTTCTGCGAGATATAATGTCATCTTTTGTGACAGATTCACAAAAAAGATTAAGCAAGACAAAGACTTTATCGCCATTTCCCCAAAAGAATCCCCAAAAACATCGGCGCAATATCCAAACTCAGGAAAAACAAGTTAGGGGCAGTAATAATGTGAGCCGAACGATATCACTCGCTGATACTCACTTACTTACAATATTGTATAAAATTCACTACGTAATCGTTAGAATTGTTTGTATGTAAGTGTTTGCATCGAATGTGACAAAGAAACAGCACAAAAATCACAGATTTTGTTTATTATACGAAACAACAATGCCGGCACGGTGTTGGTCGATGAGCGGGTGGGCTACGCACCCAAGTGACTCGGTCAGGGGTGCCCAAGTGTGTGGCTTTGTGAGGCGGGATGGTGGAAGGAGGCAATGGGTCCACGTTATGGTAGTCCGTGTACTCATAGTACCCCTCCCCATCCCTCTCCTCGCCGTCCTCCTCCTCCTCCTCTGCCTCACCGCCAACCTCCTCATACCCTTCCTCCTCATCCCGCTCCTCGCCCTCTCCACCCTCCCTCGACGGCCCCGCCGCTGCTTCATCCACGCCCACCGAACCGACACCCCCGTGCGCGGCAACATACGCCGCCTCCGCAGCTCGCCGCTCCGCCGCCAAGCGCTCATTCCGCTCCGCCGCCAGCTCCGCAATGCCCTACAAGCGCGCATCGCCCCGGGGCAGAACACCCAGACAGTGAGTCCCCACCACATCACGTGTCACCACCGCTTGTTAACACACTACCATGTACATGCAAAGTAAACCGAACCAATGCCTATCCAACTTTTTGATAGATCGTACACAAATTATGCAATCGGTGCACTCGGCATTGAGATGGACATGGGCTGCGTTGAGGGACGTCCACAGAGTATATATTGTGGAATTACAACGCTCAATCGGAGTCCATACACACCGGGCCACCATGTCTCAGGTGGGCACTACCGTCGTGTATTTCAAACAGTTACTAAGCATCCCTTCCCAGTTTGCCATATCGACCATCTCTTACGCGTCCCCCCACCAAGCGGGGCTACATGCACGCGCCGCGGTTCGTTGGTACCTCACAGTCTGTGCCTGATGCACTCGGCTCACCTGCTCCTCCAGAGTCTGCCGATGGGCGGCGGCCATCAACGGCGACATCACCTTCACGTCAGCGCTCCCTCCCAGTCTCGCCTTACTCCCAACCCTCACTGAAGAGGCACCGCTCATGCCAGTGCCTGGCCTAGAACCCCCAGGCGTCCTGCCCATCCATAACCCCGCATTCAGAGGCAGACATGTGAATGTCAACACGCACAAACCAAATTCAAACCCAAAATTCATTAAAACAAAACCCTGGATTGCAAAGAAGCCCCCAAAAATTTAAGCCATGAATTGGCACTGAAATAGGTGAGCATGCATGCGCTCACGCTCGCACTTGGCCACCCCTCTCACCTTCCGCGCAGTTTTGACGGGTCCAGCTCCGGCATGGACATCGCCATCAGTGGAAGCCCCTTGATGTAGGGCGTGTGGTCGGAGTGGCCGAGGTTGACGTTACTCCTGGTGCGGAACTGCCCCGCCGGGTTCCTCGCCGGCTTTTCATACTACGCACGCGCGCGCACACACACATGTGAAGGATGAGCTAAGGGGGGAAGGCATCTAATGCAGAGCGTTGGGATGCGGCTCGAGTAAAGCAGTATGTTGGCGATGAAAATGCACACACCTGATATTTATCCGCAGACAGGTTGTGTGTGAATTGGGAGGACGAGTTGTAGTCCAGCTTGTCCCTACCAAGCTCCACCTGGCTGGCATTGCGGTAAGGGTACACCACCTTCTCCCTCATCTTGCCGTGGTTGAAGTGCGCCTCCCTTGTTGTGCTGTGGTACACGTCGCCGCCGGTTTGGTGGTCGTCCATGTCGATGACGGATGTCGTCTTGGGGACGGAGCCGCGGAGGATGCGGGTGGGGCTCTTGACGCCATGCTTGGTGGTGTAGCTGTGGGTTAAATACAGGGAAACGGAGTGAGGGTGGGCTAGTTCGAAAAGGTAGATGCTCAGGGAGACATATCCTCACTTAAACTTCATAACATCATGCTGGCATCATTCATTTGTAAACAAGTGACAAAAAGGGGGGCGACGCACTGGTCGACGTAGCAAGTGTTGAAAGAGGGGCCCAATATGAGGTCGTCATTGAGTTCCACCTACGCAGAGTCGTCGTGTGGATGGGTTAGCGGTCAAGGATGCGGGAATAATACGGTAGCGAGCCGTTGTTCGATGGGTGGATGAATAAAATGGTGGATGGGTTCGGAGTTTGCCGGAAAAAGCTGAACTGTATTTTGTGTCATTATATACAGAAATAGGTGAGTGCTTCGACATGCCGGCGGTATCACGAAGCCGTTAGCTGGTGTCCGTCGCTCACCTGCGACCGTCCCTTCTGAGTGGTGGTACGTAGCCTGCTTCGATCGTCCGGTTTGGATCGACTGGCTGGCCTCCGCGACGGCTGCTTCGAGAACGACAGCGTGCTGTAGCCCGCCTCGCTTGACGGCATGGCGCCTCGCTGGCCCCCTCCCAGTGTCACTCCGACGCACTCGGCACGAAACCGGGTTCACGCGCTGCTGGGGCAAGTTCTATAGCACAGGCGGGCACTACGTCGTCCTGAACGCCAGAAGGGAAAGCAGGCTTAACGATAAGCACCCTTCACGACCTATCGAGCGTGTATAGCAGCTCGTGTGAACGGTTTCGCTGTTGTCGCTGGTCGAGCCACTGTTGGATGTTGTAGACTTAAGTATTCAAGTAGTTTATAGCAATACAACGGTAGAGTATACGGGGCGGTTTTCACTTTCCACTTCCCAGTCCGGCCACACTGTTCCGTACCGAGAAAACCCTTACGAGCCAACTACTTCCCTAGTTACGCCGTCCAAAACACGGCATCAGTTCTGCACCCGCTTGGCATCGGGAGAGGAGATAGGAGTGATGTCTCACCAGGCCGTGGCGGTGAGGAACTCGCGACCACGGATCCGGCGAAAGTAACCGAGGCATGCGGAGTTGCGTGGGATACATAATATATATCACTCGAAAAAACAATGACAAGAAAAAGAAGTGGAAACTACCACCAAAAAAATAATTAAAGGTTTTTTTTTTTAATCATCTGAAATATACAATAACACAAAGGGATGAAAAAATAATTATACAAGAAAAAGGAGTGGAAACTACCGCAAAAATAAATAATTAGAGGAAAATATATAATAATAGGATGGAAGAACCCCACAAGCCTGAGCTCGTTCTCTCAACGGGGAGTTTCTGCGTGTAGTGGAAGTAAACAGTACGAACTAGTGATGCTCTGCGCATTGGAACGGAGCGCCAGACATTTCCGGTTTTCTAGGCTCATAGCATAAGGCCTTCTTAGGTTGCGACATGCGAGTTTGTCGTTATTCTCTCGAAGAACACTATCTAGCATCTTGGCTTCATGTTGCACTAGCCTACCCACGTTTGGCCCTTTGCCTTACCTTCCTTGTGTTCCTTCCCGGTACTCATTTTTGCAGCACAAGACGACGACGACACTGCAGCCCCTTTTGGGCACGCCCCGGCCCCTCCGATAACGACACAATCGGAGCGTTACCTCATTGGCTTGGAATTCCTAAGCTGCGTCCAAGACACTTTCGGTGTTGAAGAAGCGATTCAACAATAATAAAGACGACCCCGCCGTTGTAGCTAAAGTCCGACCGGACATGGACATAGCTCGGAGCCACCTCCATGAGTTGAAGTCACGCATGGACGCGTCCATGCTAGAAGCATCGCGCGCTAGGCCGGACCTATCGGATCCGGGCACCGGAAAACGCCTAGTCCTCTCATGTTCGTCCAAAAGGAACGCACCCGACGGGTCGGACAACGACGAGGCGTACACCGATGGCCATGCTCGCCCTCGAGCCCTCCCTCGCACCCACCCGATGCCTCGCGACGGCTTTCTTGACAAAGCCGGTGAACTGCATAAGAACACGATATTTCAATTCCATTTCGTTGATGTGGTGGACACCGTGGATTGTTTACGAATCCCTAGTACGGGACGTCCCCGACCAAGACGAGGCAATATTTATGGCCGCTATATAATATATTGCAAGGAACTAAGAGACGCTAGTGGTAGCGCTATTACTTTAGCTCGCATGATTCGTAATTTCCTACGTGCCATTTATAAGGAAGTTATGGTGCTCTACCTTAGCAAAGACATAATAACCTCACAGCAAACATATATAGAGGCGTTATGTTTACATATGTTATGGGTACAATATGTTTTTAGCACCATATGTTCGCGCTCATATAGTTGCTAAGGGCGATCGCGCTAGCCCCGGCGCGAGTTCCCCTCCTAATCGTCCACGCGCTCCTCCGGGACGTGGCAACCATTTTGCACGTTTGAATGCACCCGGTCGCCCTAACGGTGCTAACTTAGCCGGCGCTCATAACGCGTTCATGTTAAACAATCGTGCCCGTCCTTTCATGGCCCCCGCACTGGGCGACACACGGTAAGGACCGTACTTTTCTTGCGGTGCTTACGGACACCTTTAAAAAAGCTGGGTGAACGCTTTGGAAAACGAGGATAGCTATCAATCAAACACACTTTAGTTGTGTTTTCGCATGTGGGTATGTCCTACAGCGAAAGGGCGTATATTTACAGATGGCACTCTAAATACATAGTCCTCTCCGTGTTCGGGTTTCACGGTAGAACCAAACCGCTATGCCGCAGGTTTGAAGAAGCTCCGGCTTAGATGATACTGTGTCATCCACTAGACCTGCGACCCATGCGACATAATGTAATTAAGCGCCTCCGAGGCTCCTTGCCCTCGTCCCCGGCTAACAAGTGTCACTATTCACTAATAATTGACACACTATGTCTAAATCAAGCTGTAATAGTAATGTAACACTTACATAGCATTCTTGATTGAACAGTAGGACGAGTTTCCGACGTACTTAACCGCTACAGGCCCGATGAGCCTAACTTAGACGAATTGGATCCTTCCTGATACCTACACGACAAGGGCGCTTTCATCGAGGGCAACTCCCTTGACACGGTTTGTACATGAAAAACGGTGCTTCCCGTCCTGGGCCACTTTATGCAACCCTAATTCTAGAGTGTTGTCGTGGATCCCCCACGGTTTCCCGCTCACGTGAAAGAGCGGCCCTCCTTCACCTCCAGATTTTCCTAACATTAAATCGGCAGACGAGCACTCCGAGTTTGTAGACGCGTCCATCCGCGAGATGGTGGCCAATGGCCACGTCTCCCTGTCGGACACACCACGTGTTGTGATTAGCCCCTTGGGGGCGATGCTTAAGCTTCGCAGCTCCAAAATGCGCTTAATCGTGGACATGCAACATATGTTCGCATGCAGATTTTCGTCCCCAAGTTCGTATTTGAAGGCCTCATAACATAATAAAAGACCTCCTATCTCAAGGAGATTATATGATTTATTATGATCTAACCTCTGGATTCGTGGACATAGAACTTCACCCCTCGGCCGGACAATTCGCAGGATTTCGCTTGCGGAATAAATTCGATGTCTATAATGTACTCCCCTTTGGACTCAGCAACGCACCTTATGCGTTCGCTAAGACGGTCTAAGTACTGGTAGCCCGATGGCGCAAGTCCGGTATTAAAGTCTTACCTTACCTTGACGACGTCATGTTCTCGCGTCACTGTTGTGAGATCCCCGTGGTGGGTCACCTTGAAGGAAACGTAATCCACTTGGCCCCTTTGCTAGAGGTTGACTTGCGGAGAGCGGGTTTTGGCGTTAAACTCGAAAAAGCACAATTGATCCAACTCGCGACATTCGCCACTTGGGTTTCATGGTTAACTCCATAAAAAGCCTACCATATAATGTGATCGTTGGGACATGCTACAATCATGCATCTCGGACCTGATTAAAGCACGCAAAGGCCGCGTTCGCGCACGCTCACTAACTAGTTGCTTAGGTCATGTGATCTCGATGCGACAAGCCGTGGGGCCTACAGCCTAGCTTTATACGAGACATTTATAATATGGAGTGCCTACCTATCGGACGTTTGGATGGTCGTCGAGGGTAACCCTCTCTCCGGGATCGCTTTCGGAACTGCACCAATGGAAATCGTTTAGTCGCCTCTCCTCTACAAGAGTTATGTGGCCGACATTTAAGAGGTTCTCTATAAATTTAGAGACTATTGCTAGTGACATTGGCTGCGGGGGGGTAATGGTCCGCGGCAATCGCGATTCCTCTGTGCTTATTGCCCACAAGTTCTTTAACCTCTAGGAACGTCGACAGTCCTCTACATATTTGAAATTTGAAATTGTTTACAACATGTACCGGGTGAAACCGGCTGCTGTCTTTGGGCCCTCCGTGCTTATGCCATAGAAGGTCTTATATTAACATGGGCTAGACCGTGAACCACTAATCCCCACCTCTCCATTGGCAGTAGCGATACCGTCTAAAACACACACGTAACCATGCATTTATAATATATTTTATCTATACGTAAATGTTTTGGATACAATATGAAACATAAAATGTCGCTACTCTCCACGATGCGCGGCTTGCTCCTGCCGCTACGGGGACGGTGATCAGCTAGGACGGTCAGTTGCTGCTGGTCGAGTCCGACTTGCTTGACCTCTGCTCATGCGCGACTCCGGTCGTGCCGAAGCTGAAGGGGAAAGGCAGGTGAAAAACCCCTCGCTCGGGTCGTCGACGGTCCCGACTCGATCCTTGCACATCCCCGTCCGAGGTATTAGTCGCTCCTCCCGGCGCAACTCGCCACCTAGCTTAGCCTTCTCTGCTCTTGCGGGGGATGGGAAGAGAAAATAGCTAGGCCGTAGACGGTGTCCGGATGGCTCTCCTGCCCCGAGCCAGATTTTCTCCGGTCCCCTGTCCATTCGCCGTCCGTTCCCACCACCTATATGATCGCGTTATGCCGTCCGTACCCTCCCCCGGTGGTTTACGTTGTTAGGGGGGTGCATTTATGAGCGGTGTGTGTTAATATCCCTCCGTGTGGGGCTGCTAATGGACAATTATGTAAGCTCGACTCCGGGGGAGTCTTGGTCCTCCACACATAGGTGGTCGCAGGTTATGGGCCCTCCGCGTTTACTGCGAGGTTACCGACTTTTGGGCGGTACTTGGATAAGGCGTACAACTCCGTTCCGGGAGGCGTGGGTACTAACCCCCCTCATGGCATTTTTAACGGGTTATGGGCCCTCCGCGTTTATTGCGAGGTTACCGGCCGGAGTTCATGGGATGATGGACATTAAGGGGGAGTGTTAATATCCCTCCGTAGGGCTGCTAATGGACACATCTGTACGTTGGACTCCGGGGCATGAGTCTTGGCCCTCCACACATAGGTGGTCGCAGGTTATGGGCCCTCCGCGTTTACTGCGAGGTTACCGACTTTTGGGCGGTACTTGGATAAGGCGTACAACTCCGTTCCGGGAGGCGTGGGTTCTAACCCCCTTCATGGCATTTCTAACAGTGTGCCGTTACGATAACCCTAGGCACACTGCCTGAGGCAGCATGTCGATAACCGCGTACCGACTAGGGCAGGGGTTGATATAGCACAGGATCGAGTCGCCGGTCCTCAAAAGATGGTGGGTACGGGTATATGTCCCCAAAAATCCCCCGTACCGGGTTTTTCCGGTGGCGGGTGATCCTAAGGACCGCCGCCGCCAGACCGTGCCGCTCCTCTGGCTGCGACCCACCTCCGTCATGCGTAGCTTCGGGCCTCGCCCCGAAGGGAGACTTAAAACTCACAGAGCTGGCGACTGCTAGCGAGCGCCGTGCCCTAGCGCTACTTCCCAGCTATCCGCCACAAGCTCCAACACCCTCGTCCCACCGCTGATCCGTCCGTACCCTTCTTCGCCAAAAAACAATCCGCATACATCGTTCCCGTCTAGACGGGAGAGTATCTGTGAATATTTAGTCGCTGAAAAAACATATCGGACTAGCCGAGCGGGAGATCCATGTGTTTGTGTAAGGATATTATGCTTTTCCAAAACCCTCCGTACATGGCTTCCCGACAGCTGTTCATCCAGCGGATCGCAACTGTCGGTACCTCGTTCAGCCCCCTACAGTGCCAAGCTTGGCACGGCTACGGGGTTACCAGCGCCCACCGCCTGGAGATATAGGTAGGTGCCGAGGGGCATGCGAGCGCACCCCCCTCCGGGCCCGCCGCCGCTGCGCCGCCGGCGGGCGCCGTCCTCTACATACATAGAATAGGAAGCGTTGTTGCGCTGCGCAATGTCTTTCGCCGCCCTTTGCGCGGGCGCCAAGGTTACAATTCAGGCGGATAGTCACAACCTCGCGTTTATCGTGGGCCGTGATTCATGCTCCACACAAGTTTAAGACCTAGACATAAAACTCCACGAGTTTTGCACATAATACAAAATTACACTAGAGGTTAACTAGGTACCTAGGGATCTTATCCATGTAGCCGACGATGTCAACAAAATCTCGGAAGTGGACGACGGGATGCTTAATCTTAGACACTTTGCAGTGCTAAAGTCGCGATGGGGCCCACATATTGCAGACGTTTCGCTAGTAGCTTAAACGCCGAATGCGACACTTTTTCCTTTTAACACCGGCGCCTTGGCACGTCATGCCTTAATGTTTTTGGCTTTTCATGTAAGAAGGTCAATAACTAGATTAATCATTCATTTCGGCTTATTGGCGACGTGATCCGCCACGTAGCCACGGTACCAAGCATGGCACGGCTATACGGTTACTACCACCGCTCACCGCGTGGAGATAGAAGTAGGTGCCGAAGGGCCTGCGAGCGCACCCCCCTCCGGGGCCGCCGGCGGGCGCCTTGTAGAGGCGACTTTAGCCACTACCCGCCTTCGTCAGTCCTCGCGCGAATAAAATGTCGCGTCTAGCTCGGCCACGCAATAACCATACGCGCGGAATAAGTACATCTCTCTGCAAAACCCCCGCTGCCCCCTACCAACGGATGATCTAACCGTAGCTTTGCATCTACAATCAGTCGCTCTCAGAGCTAGCTCTTTTTCCGCAATTACGACAGCCTCTTAAGCTAATGCCTTTTTCAGAAAATTAATATGTTTAACCACCTTCCCACCTTGTCGCCGTTAGCTACTTTCGTACGAGAAGCAACTAAACGAAGAATTGGAACGGCGCCTACTAGACAAAAAAAGCCTTTCCGGTGGAAGGACGTCTCAAGCTTCGCCTCCGTTTATGCTCCTCTTGGTAGTAGCCCTCCTTACGGCCACTTGGTGATCGTTGTCATGTGTGTCATCACGTTTGGGGCTATATGCCGTTTTGACGACGCGGCTAACCTTGTCCGATCAAATATCCAATTTGTGTACAATGGATCCGAGGTTGTTTCTGTTATAGAACGTAAGAGTGACCAATACCGTCAAGGCACATCGGTTGCTATCGCCTCTAATCTGCGTGGAAATGTCATGTCCGATTGCTGCGCCGCATGCTAGACCGCATTCCGTGCGCGACTGGTGCAAACAACTCTATCCATGTGTTCCAAGGTTTCCACGGCAACCACGTGCAAAATATGGCGGATCACACAAATTCCAACATGTTACAACGTTTCGTTTGGACAGTACACACGGTTCCTCAGCCAATGGTTAGGCACCATTATTGGAGTTTCGGCTAAACAAATAATGTTGATCGACGGCTCCCACTCCGGCCGCAGTGGAGGCGCTTCCGCCGCAGCCCCTGCTAATGTCCCTATCCAAAGATGGGGCCAACATATGGGCTCCGTCTCTCGTAGTTCCCAATTTAACTATATGCAGCTTTCTAGTTCCTGGTTGTTGTCCGTGTCGCTACCGACCATGCGAGACCCGGACAATTTCCTGGACGAAAGAATCTCGAACTCCAATCCCACAGTAGACCAGACCGCTACTTCGTATAATCAACATGTTCAATTTGGCGTTGGTAATGAGACCACAAGACCACAACTGTCCTTGTAGTAGAAGACGTTCTTGACGCTTTATTACGCTGGAATAATTCTGAATTGCAAATATCGCCATTTAGTAATCGCTTTACTATATGTAATTAATAATGTCTACACACGACCTCTCGCTCCGCCGATCTTGCTACACTCTCGGTTAGTACACTCTGAGCCTACCCACCTAGTGAGTTGTCGTATCAAGTCGTGCCGGATTGCATGGCGGTGCATTGCATAGAAAACGGGGAGTTTTCTGCGGAAGTAGTGGAAGTAAGCAATACGAACTAATGATGTAACGCGCACATTAACGGAGCGCCAGAAAATTCCGGTTTTCTAAGCGCATAGCCCCAGGCCTTCTTTAGGCTGCGATTTATGAGTAAGTCGTCATTCTCCCGAGTAACACTGACTAGCATCTTACCCCCCGTCTCCCTCCCCCCCCCCCCCCCCCCCCAAGTCTGAATGATTGGACTTATTCAAGATTACTAAGGCTTGGCGATGGGCCGCAATTCTTCATAGATGCGATAGCGCGAGCAACAACGGTACCATGTTAAACTAGCATCTTGTTACCTAGTACTTATGTACAAGGTAGCTATTTGTCGTCCTTGTACTTAGTGTTATGCTATTAGCGGTTCCCTATTCCCTATTAGTGGCGGTCGGCCGGCCCTGCCGGTGCCTTCGCCGGCCGCCATCTCACTCCCCTCACTTCTCTAGTCACCACAGCCGGCCGCCTTGTGGGGCCGGCACGACCTCCGTGTAACTATCCGTTCCCAACTCTAACATACCCTTGTCTTGCAAGTTTGGTGAGGGATCAATTTACGCCCCCCCCTTCGAGGTTGCGTCACCCCGTCGGAACGCCACACCGTATGTACTCCTTGTAACTACAACCTCTTGGAATCCCCATGGCGATTTAGGACATGGAGCGTGGTGAGCGTGTTGAAGAGATGGGAGACAATAGTGCAAGTACGAGATGGCCAAAGGATGAGCAATCGTCCTTGGAGTACTTATTTCGAAATGGCCGGTACTCTAGTAGACCCTGAGAGTGTAAACACAATGGGACATTAATTGCCACCTAGATTCTTTCCTTTTTCTTTAACCAATGCATGTGTTATGACCACCTCGGTTAGTACAGTTACCTACCCGACTAGTAAGTTGTCGTATCATGTTATGCCGGATTGCATGGTGCAGTGAATAAAAAACCCGACGATACCGGTAATAATATCGTTTTTTAACCCGTGTCAATACATCACTTCGAAAGAGTACATGTTAGCACAACCGTGTATAAAGTCTTAGCCTGTTTTTCAAAGTCCGGCTTTAAGCTTACAAAAATATTCTAAAAGATAAGGTAGTAGAAACCACTAAGCAAAAAGGTTAAAGGAGGAGAAAACCCCACATGCCTAAGCCCGAGACATGAAGGCATGCCATTGCATCACCACTATCGTCATAGAAAGCGTCGTGAAGATTGGAACCCAAAGTACCGTGAAAAGCAGCAAAAAGACGTTGCATGAATTTTCGCCGTACATTCCCCCAAAACGGTGAAAGGGGACATAATGAGATGGACGAACGAAATGTTGAATGCGGACATTAATGCCAAAACGCAATAAACGAGAGGATGCATCACCCATGTCGTGGAGGCGATGAACTGCCACCAAAATAGCAAGGCGATCAACCATCTCAACCGCCGTAGGCTCCAACCAGCCCCCATCCTCTAGAGTGAAGGGACAGTAGTCATGGAAGGACTGAACGGCAGGCATGCCAAGCAAAGTGGAAGTGCAAAGCGGAAGGCGTGCCAAGCACAACGGAGATCCGCATCGAGTTTGCTTTGCTGAGCTCCCAATGCAAGACTGGTTGAGAGTGGGAGACGAACACCTATATGAGGAACATTGGTGTTCGTGCCAGCACTTGTGACCCTCACATCAACTACAAGATGACGGTGTGAAGCCATGAATTCTAGCCAAAGCACATCCCAAGGTCGAACTCGAGAAGCTCGCGCCCGACCGAATACGGCGGACCTCCAACCGCAAGTCCCGCCCCTTAGTAGCCCCCGCTTCAAGCATGAACTCTTCAAGTACGTGGACAATCCGATCGTGGAGCTGAATGACGTACCAAGAGCACGGGCACTGGGGGATATAGTCCATAAGCATGGCAGCTGTGGAGCGCCACCTGACATAGAGGTCCCCGATACCGTCGACAAAGATCTAGACCCACGAGACTCTGAGGGAGCCTAATTGCACTACCGTAATCACTTCCGAACATGATACGCGCGCTTCGCAGTGAGGCCCAGTACCCGCTGCGCTGCCATCGTATAGAAATCGGATGGCACGTTGAAACTTGATTCATGTGAAGCGGGAAAAAGAGCCAAGGCTGTTAGTCCATGTACACACGGAATGGTATGAAGGGGGTTAGAACCGCCGCTTCCCGGAACGGAGTTATACGCCTTATCCAAGTACCGCCAAAAGTCGGTACCCGATAGGAACATATTGTGAATATGAACCCATCGCATCGCATCGCGAATGAGCTGCGAACACCTGTAGCGAACACCTATAGGTGGAGGGCAAGCACTCTCCCGGAGTCTAGCGTACAAATGTGTCCATTAGTAGCCCTACGGAGGGATATGTAAACACTCCCCCTTGATGGACATCATCCCATGAACTCCGACCGGTGCCCTAGTAAACCCCGCAGTAAACGCGGAGGGCCCATAACCTGCTAATCCATGTACACACGGAATGGTATGAAGGGGGTTAGAACCGCCGCTTCCCGGAACGGAGTTGTACGCCTTATCCAAGTACCGCCAAAAGTCGGTACCCGACAGGAACATATTGTGCATATGAACCCATCGCATCGCATCGCGAATGAGCTGCGAACACCTATAGCGAACACCTATAGGTGGAGGGCAAGGACTCCCCCGGAGTCTAGCGAACAGATGTGTCCATTAATAGCCCTACGGAGGGATATGTAAACAAAGGCCCCGCGACCCGTTCCCGAAATCACCCTCATATAGTCCGATGGGGAGGGTCTGCAAAACGCCAAGAGGTCAAGGTAGGCCCGGGCACGAAGAATGCGCGAAATGTCCCGTTGAAAGTGGCTCCCAAAATCTCCCGGGCGAGTGAGAACATCGAGAGTTGGAGGTTGTAGGCAATTCAACAGGTTAGCGGGCTCCACCGCATTGTTAACTAGAGATACTATCCATCACCTCGACATTGGGCCCAACATAATCGGAAAGGTCTTGATTTAGTGTGTTAGTCAACATCACGAGATCCGATTCCGATAACCCACCCATGTTGGAGATCGTATCATACGAGCTGCGCAATTGGACCGCCCACGGTAAAGTAGAAGTAACAACATGCACTAGTTCTTCCCGGATGAGACCGTACATATGACCTAGTGACTCGGACTCGTGATCGGTAATCAGTTTGGCGAGCGAGGGTCGCAGTGAATGAAGCATAGTGAGCATGGTCATCGTCGAGCTCGAGGGACGTCACATTAATTAAGCCCCCCAAACTCCGTGGACACGGAAAGCTTGCGCTTAGCACAATTCATTTGATCGAGCGTTTGTACGTCATGAGAAACGCCCAAGATTCGGAAAACTGCAATTCCTCTTGTTTGACATCGCTTAATTGGAGTACAACGTACATTCGCGTTACAAAATTTCTTGGACTCACATGATTGGCTCGGCTTCTCCACTCGCCAAGAGTAGTTGGACTTCATGAGGACAACTCGCCCATCGAGACTATCCCACTCGCAATGACTTCACAAGCGGAGCTTGAAGACCTACTGCAGTTGGCATGAGGCTGATTATGAAATTGGCCTGAGGCTAATTCTTGACTTCGTCTAGAGGGGAAGGGTACGAGTGCGGCGAGTACTATCCCATTGCAATACATATGACTAGGACCCGTACATATCGCTAATATTTGCATTCCTTGCTCTCCAAGGAAGTGTAAACCCGCAGCTGTACAACCACTGCGCTTAGCTCAAGTCGCATTACACTACTAACGTGGTTAACTAAACGGCACACCGCGCATGGTCACGTCTGTCCGAGGCCATAGTTAGCACGTCAAATGAGACATGCTTCCGAGGGTCGCGTGACGCTTCAAGACTTCTTAAGGCGAGCTAGGTTGGGCTACTAAAGCCATCGCAGTGGAGGGAGGAGACAAGTCATTTTTTCTGAATATCTTTTTGATTACATTCAGCTATATTGCAAACAATTACACTCTCGCAAGCTCTCACAGCATTATCCGTAGTAATTAATTGTTGCGCAATTTGCTTTGAAGCAAAATGTCACACTCGAAGACTGGGGGAGCGCAACGCCCCAAGCCATGTATCATGCGACACTAGCTAGCGGCAACTTTTAAGCCGGTGTAAGCACTCTCTGCTTTGCGCTCGCCCATTTGTCACGCGCAACCCACCCACCAAAACCATAATTATAGCGCTATTCTATTCCCGAGCCCGGCCTGTCGCAGTGTGGTTATCTTTTGGATGTCTGGTAAGCAAAACAATATCTTTGGCAAAATGTGGCTTTGGGGAAAGCTATGTGTGACAGGTCACTGTGCGTGCAACTAATAGCCGCAAATTCATCGCTCGTCGTCCGCCTGGCATTCCTTGCTATTCCTCGGTGATTCGGGGGCGATGATTATCCGGTACGACAGTAATCTAAGGCTCATTCACGTACCAGAAATCTTCCAGCGTGTCAATGGAAATTATACCGTGTATTGGATAGACCGGGTCCAATGTTGCTGACGTCATCGGACCGCGGGGTCGCACGAGCACCCGGGCTGCGCGTACCAGCATCGGACGGACGTGCTTCTGCACCCGACCGAAACATCATCGGTGGAAGAACGCGCCGATGGTAAACTGCCCGACGACTATCGCGTTGCGGAAATAAGAATAGGAAATAGGGTTTAGTTTCTAAATTTCATGAGGTTGACAGGTTCATGAGAACAGCCGGTGGAAGTTATAGCCGCGACACTGTCGGTGGCTTCCAATGTAGTAGTCGCTACGTCCTAAAAACCGACCTCGCGAAAAGCGCTTTGGTAAGAGAAAAGACGGTTCGTTTTCGCTAATGTAAACAACACGTGAAAAGATTGGCATTCTATAGGACTTGGTAAGGGTAGTCTTTTAACGTCATCGCGTGTAGCTACTCGCGTTTCTGCGCAGGTCTTATTTTTTATTATTTTCTAGCGGGTTCCGTGCCGTCTGTAACATTTTTTTTCATGTTGACGACTATTCGTCGTGTCCGACTGTTGTGAGCCGACTGTCACACCCCGGGGCAGACCGCGTCTCCGCGAGGCCCGTCATCAGTTCTTTGCAAAGTCACTTCCTGTTTCGAAGCCTTGCACCTTTTCATTTGCAGCGAGAAACTCCATTTTAATCGTTCAATGCGGCTACGGCGTAGTATTTTCCGCTCACGCGTCATGACGGAGGAACTCGCTGGAATAACGCATTCAGGCTTGTCACTTGCAGCTCTCACACACGGAATTTGCAGCCACTGGATCTTAAGACATACGCACATAAAAGCGTAAAGATTTATTTCAAAAGAGCCGAAAGCATATGTCATCCTGGGGACTGCCGCGCATTGGAGTGAATCAGTGCGTAGAGCCGAGTCGTGGCGGTGGCTCTCGTCGACATTTTCTTCTTTCCCTGATGTGGAGCAAAGTAAACAGATAGGACACCCGGATATAGGGGAATGCATCCATGCAATGTGGTGCAAGCACCACTTATTGTGCAGATTTGCTTGCTATTGTGCCTGTGTTAGTTCGGTGTAGAAATCTTGAGGAAAATACATTGGTGCTTACAAAACGACAAACAACGCAGTGCTGCGCCAATTTTTTAATTTTTTGCAGAATACATTACTCGATGATCATAGCAACTATTGCTCATATTGTACTTATCAATTTCATCTGGCCAAAAAAGCCACTAGTGGCAGGGTTCGCATTCAGGGTGGCCAACTAAGCAGCGTGAAAGCGGATGAAGCAATCCAGTCACCACGACTTGTCGCCGCCTTTGGGAAAACGCGGTTTGGGGAGCATTTTTGTCGAGTTGACGAAAAGCGCTCGCGACTCTGTCTCTTAGGCTCAGGCGACTGTCAAGCTGGAAAATGGCGGCGTCCGGCGAAGTGAGACCTCATTCCAGAAGAAGTGTCGTTGGTTCCGCGATTCAGGTTCATCGTCATTCGTCAATTGCTTATACACTGTTGATGACTTCTTATGTAACATATGTATGTCGTAGTATATATGTAATTTTAGCTCCCGTTAGTCCGAAAAGATACGGCTACAGGACGGTGCTGGCGGAGTAGACAGCCACCAAGGAGGCGGCACCGGCGAGTAGACCCATTTGCTTAGCCCGCTTGTTATCGTCCATGGGGTTGTTGCTGACGACGGATTTCCCGGTCTGCACTTGAATAGGGACCTTTTGCGCCCGAGGTAGCTGCAGGAGCGGAGGGGGGCTATGGTACGTCTGGCGAAAGCCCGCCGTATCGCTATGCGCACGACCGCCGAAGAAAGGAGACTTCTCATCCACACTCTCCAGCTGCGGGCTAGGGGGGCTCTTGCTGAAAAAGCTAAACCCACCAGAAAAGCTCTCGCTGCGTGGGGAGGGGCTGTCCAAGGGCTCCTCCCCGCCGGTCGACGATTGCCGGCGCCTCAAGGAGCGCTCTGCTCCGAGCTGCTCGCGAGGTCCGCACCCGCCGCTCCAGCTCGCCCTTCGGCCGGAAGGCTGGAAAGCGAACGGGCTGGAAGACGGCGAGGTGGCCTCCTCACTATGCTCCACGGTGGAACCGCGACGATTCACTGGCTTAGAGGCCTCTTCGCCGCGAGCGGCGCCAATTGAGTTGCTGCGCTGAAACATTGGAGTGTAAAAAACACCTCGATCGATCGGTTTATCCGGAAGGTGACGCCGCTCCAATATAAACGTCAGTTGCCAATAGTAAATTAATCTATGTGGATGGGCAATTTCTTGGACGGACGCGACAACACGATTGCGTAGGTAGAAAACACCAGGTGAGTGACGAGCTAGATAGACGACGCACACTGTGGAGTAGCTTTGACTGTAGGGCTGTTTCGGTCTGCTGGTAATGGCTGAGGATGGTGGCCGAAGGCTCGGGTAGTTGTCTTGCGTGGGTGGGTCGGAGGCGATGCTTGGGTTTGACGTGGACGGTCGCGGTGTATCTATTTCGAGTGACGCTGGCATTTGTCGGAACGGCGCAGTTTAACAAGTGCGGAAATTGTAAAGGCGTAAGTACTGTAAAATTTGTAATCGGCAGGTACGATTGTCCTCGCTGGAGGAAGACGATACGCGCTAGAGTACAGAAAGTAAGATCGCGAAAACACGCCAACGCGGGGCGTATCACAGGACTGTGACTCGTCATCCACATCAGCTGCCGGGAAGCAGCCGAGAAACAGCGACAGTGGTACTTGTACGTGTACTTGTACATGTACCCCGCGACAGTCCGTCATTGCGCAGTACATTGGAGTGATTGGAGTTTTTCTGTGCATCAGTATACATCCTTTCGGATGGGGCGGTACGTAAGTGACCCGAAGTACTGATATCAGCGGCAGTACGAAAACAGCGGCTTTGCCTGATGCAACTCCTGCGTAAGAGAGTAACAAGCGTCAGCGCGTTTCATACGTGACAGCAGTAGCACCGCAGGCGATGCAAATCCTCCTCACCGCACACACACACTTTTTCAAAATACACACACTCTTACCTACACACACAAACACTTTGTCAAATTGTGTGTGTGTGTGTGTGTGTGTCTTTGTGTGTGTGTCTCTCTGCCAATTCGTCAACACGTCGGTGTCTTCCGTATCATCACGAGCTCGATTGAATTCGGTGTGATCAATCCGATGTCACGATTCGGAAAATTTTGATTGATATTAGTACTAGCAAGGACATGAGTTAATAGTTCCTTCACCTCAAATTATCTAGAAAAAAAGAAAAGGTTTCTCTCGCCGTCCATGTCGCTTACGCGGGCAACGTCTTGCGTGGGTTGTCCGCCGCCGCGGAAGATGTGGAGGCCGCTTCTCCCTCCTCTGAGATGCCTTCTCTTGCCACGGCGTTCTTCATCCATGCCATGGGCCGCAAGCGTCTCCGTGCTTCCCCGCGCGGCGCGTGAGGCGCCGCTTGTCTCCTCCACGTGTTGTGTGTGTCTACAAAGGTGAGGACATACCAAGTTGTCGCACGTGTTTGAACATGATGCGGTGGTCGCCGGCGTTGAAGCCGCTTTGAAGTCCGCGTACATGACGTAGATGTCTTTCTTGTGGATATTTGCATCCTCGATCATCATGATGGTGGAGGCGAGGGCGTCGTGAATACTGCGGCGTTGGCGGAATCCATCGTGTTGGTTGTTCAGGATGCCGTGGGTGCCTGCAAACTTAGAGCATGCGTCTTTGATTAGTCCGGTCCAAAGTTTGAGTAGGTTATTCATGAGGGTGATGGGGCGGTAGTTTTCGAGGAGGGTGGGGTCGACTTTTTTATGAAGTAAGAAAGTGGTAGGTCACAACATTCGGGGGGGGGGGGGGGGGGAGGTAGGTCTTGTGGGCGAGGAGGGAGAGGAGAGAGAAGAGGGCGGAGCGGGTCGCAGGGGGAAGGAATTCTATGACTTAGTTAGGAATACCGCTTGGGCCATGGGGCTTGCCAGTGCCGAGCGTGTTAATCGATTTATCGAATGTATCGCGCGTGATCATGTCAACGAGGGTGAGGTAGGAGTCACCGCGAGGTTAAATGTCGAACGGGTCGGCGTTGTCTAGGTGTTCTCATGGAGGGATTGGAAGCGTGGGTGGGGTGGCGCGGGTGAGTTCGTTGTCGAAGTGGGAGTGAACCGCTGTGATAATGGCTTTGGGGGTGGCGACAGTTACGGCGTCGGGTCGAGTGATTCTATGGAAGGTCGAGGACGAGGCCGCTTTTAATTTTTAGGAGGCGGTGTAAGATTTCGGGTTAACGTCATAGGCGCCGTTGGCTCTTGATTTGATTTTGTTCAAGTTGTCCGTGGTGGCGGTGAGGAGGAGGAGGCGAACACGTTATTGGCACTTGTGTTTAGTGGTATCAGGGCACACGTAGGCGGTCGTATGAAGAAGGGATTGGGCGAAGGGAAGGGGACCGCGTTGAAAGCTGCAACCGCGGAGGGCTTGGATGTGTCTGCGTATTTTTTCGAGAGCCAAGGGGTGTCCGGATTTGTGTTCGGAGGGCGACGTGTTTTCGGGGGGAGGATGGGCCAAATGGTTGCTGCGTGGTCCAAGTGGCTAGAGAGGAGGGTTGTGAATTGCGAGGCGAGAGTGTCGAGGTCGTCTGTGGTGGTTGTGGATGAGGGTGTGTTGAGGATGGCTGCGTGTAGGGAGGCGGTTTGGTTTATGAGGTCATCGGGTGTGCTGTGCTGGTATTCGTGTATTTGTTATCGTGTGAGGGGTAGTTTGAAGGAGTGTTTGCGGGTGGAGTGCGGGGTGTGAAGTGGTGAGTCTGGTGGGGGGGGCAGCGATGAGGGAGAAGGGGGCGGGGATGACAAGGTGGATAGCCGAGTGTTCGTTGAAGTGCGCAGGGGAGGGGAAGACGGAGATGGTGGAGGGGTGGGGGGTGAGGGGGGAGGGAGTTAAGGAGAGCCATTGGTCTAAGCAGCCGTTGCTGCGAGGGAAGGTGGGGATGGGTGGGTGGAGCGGTTGAAGGTTGGAGATGAGGAGGGAGGTGAGGGTTGGGTTAGCGGTACTTCGTTGTTTGGTCGTTGATTGGAAGTCCCCGTCCCAGAGGACGCTGTGGAAGGTGAGGGTTCTTCTCGGACCGTGACACGTCTACATACAATGATCGGACTCACCGGGAATCGAACCCGCGACCTTCTGCGTATTAGGCGTGCGCTTTACCGGCGCACCGAAGAAGCATAGTTGACATATGTGGCCACATACCACATATGTACCGATCTACGACACTACCACGGCCCCCCCCGGAGTCTCCCCGGACCTCAGCCCGGCTCCGAAACCAATGTGGAAGGCGGGGGTTCTTCTCGGACCGTGACACGCCTACATACAATGATCGGACTCTCCGGGTATCGATCCCGCGACCTTCCGCGTATTAGGCGTGCGCTTTACCGGCTCACCGAAAAAGTATAGTTGACATATGTGGCCACATACCACATATGTACCGATCTACGACACTACCACGGCCCCCCCCGGAGTCTCCCCGGACCTCAGCCCGGCTCCGAAACCAATGTGGAAGGTGAGGGCTCTTCTCGGACCGTGACACGTCTACATACAATGATCGGACTCAGCGGGAATCGAACCCGCGACCTTCTGCGTATTAGGCGTGCGCTTTACCGGCGCACCGAAAAAGTATAGTTGACATATGTGGCCACATACCACATATGTACCGATCTACGACAACGCGGTGGGTCGGGTGGTCATCGGCGAGTCTGAGGCACCATGTTGCTCTGCGTATAATCGGGCTAGTTGTGGGGTGTGGAGCTGGGGCATGTACACCCCGATAATTAAGTATGGGGTGCCGGAGTGCGGGGAGATGGCTAGGCCAGCAATGTGGGGGCAAGGTGGGAGGGCGGGGGTAAGACTGTGGCATAGTGGAAGGATGATTTACGTACCGCGAATAGGACGCATGCGTGGGGTTGGGTAATATGTGAGTGGTGAGGGCGGGCGCTCTTGAGGAGGTATTGGGGGAGGGCGATGCGCCAGCGTGACTTGTGTGTCGAATTGTTGGTTTCCGTGAGGAGGAGAACGTCCGGTTGGTGGGTGGTCGCGAGGTGTTCGACGTCCATGATAGAAGTGTGGAGGCCTCGGTTGTTGGGGTTGATGAGGTGGAGTATTTGAGCGGTATGGGGGGGAGTACGGGTGTGGGGGAGGGAGCCGGGGTTGGGGGTGGTTTTGTCGTGTGTTCAGTGACGGGTGAATGTGGGGGGTTAGGGGGAAGAATTGGAGGGGTGGGGAGTAGGCGGGGGAGGGGGGAAGGCGGGGGGAGGGGGCGGAGGGTGTGGGGGGGGGGGGGGCGTGGCTGGGAGGGGCGGGGCGTGTCTAAACCGAGGGCGGACATGAGATGGGTGCGGCCTATGGGGAGGGGGGTGTCGCGGAAAGTGTGGTGCCAGACGAGGGAGTGTAGAGTATAGACAGTGTGGCGGGGGTCGTAGGGGGGGAGACGTATGAGTGGTCATGGGGTGTTGTGAGGATGTTGTATGAATGGAGGATAACGTGGGTGCCGCATGACCACGCGTGGCTTGTGTCGGTCTGCCTTGGGGGGGTGGAGGATGCGGAGTGGTAGAGGGGAAGGTAGGGGGGTGTCGGTTCATGAAGCGAGTAGGGAGAGGGAGCGGGAGAGGAGGTCGGTGGAGGGTGGGCGGTGGAGTGAGTCAATCCAAGTGGCAGAGGTGTGATTGATTTTAGGAGGCCA
The DNA here is from genome assembly GCA_026401115.1 of Tetraselmis chui. Taxonomy (NCBI): domain Eukaryota; kingdom Viridiplantae; phylum Chlorophyta; class Chlorodendrophyceae; order Chlorodendrales; family Chlorodendraceae; genus Tetraselmis; species Tetraselmis chui. The sequence continues at coordinate 192,040 of JAPMLY010000236.1, read as the reverse complement.
AAGTGAGAGTGCCGCCATGTGATAACTAACATGGGGTGGTTAGGAGTGCCGGGCCTAGGGGGTGTGCCTTTATAGGAGAGGTTGGTCCATTGGCTAGGGTGTAGTTTGTGGTTGTGGAAGTTGTCGACCTCGTGGTTGGTAATGACGGTGTAGTAGGCGGAGGAGGTGGACGGGAGTTTAGAGAGGGAGGTAATTATGGTGTAATTGTTAGACATTTCTTGGTATCGGCCCCATTGGAAGGAGAGAACCGCCGATGTATCAAGGGGGCCAATGGGTGTGGGGAGACCGTATGCAAGGTTCGTGTCAACGAGGTAATTATGTACGGTGATGGGACAAGTTCTGGGATTGAAGTGAGGTGAGAGGGAGGCCAAAGAAGCAATAATTACAATATATTGTCGGATGTCTGGGCGGGGGGGGGGGCGGGGAGTGGGGGCTAACCTCCGGGCCGGAGGGCCCTATGCGTGTGGTTTTAGGGACGTGGACGGGCCGTGGTGGCCGAGGCGGTCTTGGAGGGCAGCTGGGGGGCTCCGGAGGTCTTGGAGATTGTGCTAAATTCGTTGTTGAGTTCGTCGATCCAGTTCTCGATGTCGGCATCGGAGGGGTCCCGGGAGGAGGTGGTGTGTGTGTGGGGGGGGGGGGGGGGGGGGGGGGTTTGACGGATTGTGAGTATGAGGGGGAGGGTTCGTGGGCCGAGGGGGCGGGTGAGGGTAGGGTGGGGGCGGCGATGGTGGTGGGGAACGGGGCGGTGGTAGGGCGGGAGGGCGGGTGGGGGTTAGGGGAGGGGAGGTAATTTTTGTGGGGGTGGCGGGTTGGCTTGGTGATCCCTACGGGGGGGGGGGGTGTTTACATATCCCTCCGTAGGACTTCTAATGGACACATATTATGTACGCTAGACTCCGGGGGAGTCTTGGCCCTCCACCTATAGGTTTTCGCTATAGGTGTTCGCCGCTCAGTCGCGATGCGATGCGATGGGGTTCATATACACAATATGTTCCTATCGGATACCGACTGTTGGCGGTACTTGGATAAGGCGTACAGCTCCGTACCGGGAAGCGGCGGTTCTAACCCCCTTCATGCCATTCCGTGTGTACATGGATTAACAGGGGGATTTTGAGAGCGGGGTCGGTGGGGGTACGGGGGTTGGGAGCGGTGTCCATAGGGTCGTCGTGAGGGGGGGGGTGGTGAGGGGAAGTGGGGGTTGCGGAGGTGTGGTGATGGCGTGGGCGGGCTCGGGTAGAGGGGGAGGTTGGAGGGGAGTAGTAGAGGGTTCCGGACGGGAGGGGTCGGGGTTGGGTTGTGTGAGGGGGGCGGAGGAGGATTCCATGGGTTGCGTCCTCATTGATGGTGGGGAGAGGTGGGGGATGGGAGGGGGTGGTGTGTGGGTTTGGTGGGGGGTCGATTGGGGCGGGGACGGTGAAGGTGGTGGAGGGCTCCGGGGAGGTGGAGCGGCGTTTCCGGGAAGGTTTGGGGATGTGAGAGTGGGACGAGGAGGGAGCGGGGGAGGGGTGGGGGCGATTTGGATGTCAGGGAGGGGGAGTCGAGGTCGAGAAGGGTGCCAGCGTCGGTATCCAGCAGGGAGCCGTCCGCCGGCTCGAGCGGCCATGTCATGTAGGTGTCGACCGTCTAGTGGTAGCGAATCCAATGGAGGAGCAAGGAGGGGGGGGGTTGCGGAGGAGGGTTTTGCTTTTTGTTAGGGTTAGTGGTGGGGGGGAGGGTGTTGTCGTGAAGATAGGGTCCGAGATGCGAGACCTACCGAAGGTGGAGTTGTGGTGAGGAGTGATGTAGAGGGAGCATGTGGTGTGGGTGAGTGTGCCGCGGTGCATGAAGGTGTGGTGAAGGGGGATGGTGGCAGTGCCCTTGGTGGAAATGAGAATGCAGTACGTGTCGGTGGTGAGAGAGATTGGGATGCTGATGGCGATGTAGGGGAGGGGGAGGGGTGGGGGCGGAATTAGGAGCCATCGGGGATTTTTTTAGGGACGTGCGGTGTGTGAGGTCGAAGGTGAAGGGTGTGGGGCTGTTGGGGTGGTTATGAAGTTGTGCATATTCTCGAGTTGTCTAGCGGAGGAGTGTGGAAAGCCAGTGTCAGGGGCGTATAGTGCCGTTAGCTTCGATATAAGGGAGGGACAATGGGTGTGGGGACTGAACGAGTACAATGGTGAGGCACGTGGTAGTCCAAGAGGTGAATGGGACATATGCAGTGAGTGGGGGGGTGATGGCGATGGTGTGAATTTGGGGGGTAGGGGGTACGGTAGTGTGTGATGTGTGAAGTGGGACGTGAAATTTTACAATGCCGGATTGTGAATGTATAGGGTTATGGGGTAGATGGAGGATATTAACCGAGAAGGAGGAGGGGTCGTCCTCCATCGGGATTGGCGCTCGGACGGGCTAGAAAGCGTATGCGAGTTGGAGAAGGAGCTGTGTGGGTTCCGGGAGGTCCTCCACACCGGAGGTATGGGTCGGGGTGTGGTTGCTCTAGTCGGAGGTGAGTTCCGACGCCATACGATCTGTGAGGAGGGCCTATAGCAAGGGAACGATTTCTGGGCCAGAAAGATGAATGAACAAGGGGGAGCTGAGTTTGACGCGGCGGCTCGAGATCGCGGGGATGGTTACAGCTCGTAGGACCTGAATTTTCTGCTGTCGATGGGTTGTATGAAGTTGAGGGATAACGGCGGCGCGGGGTGGCGCTGGACCTCCCGATGAGAGTTTACGTTGGCGTGAAGCGAGCTGGTAAAACAAACCCACCACCGAACAAGAGGTGGGAATGCCCATGCGTACTGCATGGTAGCCAGATGTGAGTTCGAGGGGAAGGGGGTGCGATCGTGTTGTGGAGCCATGGCAAGGTGTTGGGTTCAAGCGGCGGAGGCCGACCAACGAGTGCGGTTGGCAAGTTCCCGACCGTTTATATTTCTCCCGCGGGCCGGAAGATCGGTTACTGCGTGGACTTTTCGAGGAGCCACCGTTGAGCGATCGAGTATGCATAGATCATCGTGTGAGACGAATGCGGCGACTCAGAGAGGAACACCCCGTGGAGCCAGAAAATGGTAAGATCGGGGGGTAGAGCGGAGTACTGGCGTGTCAAGAGGTAGGAGTCGATCGTACGGGCTGAAAGGTCAGTGGCCCGTCCTAGGTCAGAAGATGATGGCGGAGCAGCGAGGACCATGGGCGCTTGGAGACCCACGCCCGGGGCGGGTTCCAACGGTGAGCCCAAGCCGTGGTCAGCGGAGGGGAGTTGTGGTACCGTGAGGAAGGGGGCCAACGGGTGGCCCGCTAGTCTTCTCCGGGGGCTGAGGTGGTCATCGTCCGAAAATTGGGTCGCAGGTCGCTCCCGGAGTAGAACATACTTGAAGGATTGTGGAAGGTTGGAGGTTAGAGACATAGTGGTCGACGGGTTGTAGACAATGCTTGAGGAGGGTGAAACTTTGTGGGTGTGAGTAGGGGGTGTGGTCGGAGTGGCCGGCGTGTGTTGGCGGCACACAACAAAGTTTGATGGGACCTGGATTTGTTTCTTGTTAGCGTCGGGTGTGAACTTCCGGGCGCTCTGAAGGGCGCGATGTGGTGCGCCGTACCCGTGGAGGGTAGATTTTTGTAAGCAATGGTGCTCGGAGGGGGACCGTAGTACCGGGTGTAGTACACGATGTGTTTGTGAAATGGCGCGGAAGCTGTCTCGGGGACCGAATTCAAATTATGGAAAGTTGCGCCTTGCTGTGTGAACCGTCTTCTGTGTCTACGGATCCACTGACCTGGGTGAGCTAGGCTCGGGTGGGGAGAGGTGGCCGGTGCCCGTTGTCCAACCGGCCCTATGACCACAAGTCTGTCGCTCATAGGGAGGCCACGCCCGGAGCGAAGACGGCCGGCGTTGGTCATCCGAGTTGCCGACCCATCCCTTTTTGCGGTACAGTAGTACTTTAGTAGTACTGTGGAATATATTAAGGTGTTTGGTGACGGTAGAAGATGGCTGGCTACCACGTCCACAACGCCTCCGACCAGCACCGCGCCGTTGTGACCTCCTACGCGCTAGCTTTTGCACGTCTACATGAGCAATGTTAATCTGCAACATGGTTGTGGATACAATAGTATTCAAGCCACCACATTTTCCCCTTCTCCCACCTTGGCCCCGCCGCTTGCGCCTGCCGCGCCCCCTTCACGGCGAATCAACGTTCGAGCTAACGGAAGTCTCACCGCTACTACTGCTCTCACCCTTAGAATGTTCAAGCTCCGAGTGCTCAACATTCATCCATATTGACATTCACAGGGACGAGATGCAAAAATTGAGGGAGAGAAATTCAGATATCTTTGACGTCGTCCATGAAGTCGAAAAACTTCCAGAAAAGCCGTCCGGCTGGAGGGACCATGCTCGCGTCGCCGTTGTATTCCCACGGCCAGTCAAGTGAAGCCGTTGTCACAACGTTGCATATCACTCGCAACTTGGTGGTGTAGAGCTTTGATGACATACCTAGTACGTTGTATCGACGCATCTGCGAAGGTGGCATCGCGAACGGCTATTAATAAAAATAGGCGGCGACGGCATCAAGCAAACAAGCGCTCGGCACGGCGTAGTCTATCGAGAGGAAGCCAAAAGTTGAAAAGACTAAGGGGGGAAGCGTATTGGTATAGCTTGTTTGAAAGTTCACCTCCGGGAGCGTCGCTGAGGCTTGTTGCCTCTGCCCCGGAGAGACAATGAAGGCTACGACGGATGCTATGACGGATGAACCGGCGAGCCTCTCCTATTTCTTTTCTCAATGGCCCGTTATGCAGCACGTGCTTTATCGCGTGCCTTCGTCTCTGAACAACGCACAAACATGTGTCTGTCGCTCAGTGTCGTTTTGAAGAAAACGCAACGCTAAACTTAAAAACGACGAAACTATACACATTTATACATAACTAGATGCCTGTTTTTGTGTGACAAGTGCCACACGGGTCAGACTCAACCAAGAATTCGCCAGTGGATGAGTGGTTTGCGGGGGCGTTTTTACGAGTAATTATCGTCTACTTGCCGAAGAACTTCGTCATAAGTCATGCCGCTACCAAAGGAAACCATATTCGGTTGTCGTCCCACTCCGCATTTGGAACCTCTAGTAGACCAACTTGTTAAGAGGCAAATTTGAATAGATATGGTGTTGTGTGCGCTAAGTGGTATGGTTAATTGAGCAGCGGCGCCGCCGGCGGCGCAGCGGCGGCGGCCCCGTAGGGGGGTGCGCTTGCATGCCCGTCGGCATCTTCTCACCTCCTTGTGATGGGCGTTGGAAACCCCGTAGCCGTGCCTAGCGTGGGGCTAATAGGGGCGGTAACGCGATTCGCAGCTGTCGGGGGAAAGTCGTGTATTCAGGGTTTTTTGAAAAAAAACAAAATTCTTGTACGCTACCGGTGCCAAAATCTCACGCTCGGGCCGTCCGATATGCTTTTTCATGACTAGATACTACTAAGATACCGTCCCATTTGGGGGAGTGGGGCATGCATCTTCATGAGTGTGTGGTGGAGAGGAGGGTACGGACGGATAAACGGTGGGACGTGGATGTTGGAGGTGGCGGTGGAAAGCCGGGAAGCAACGCTAAGGTATGGCGCTCGCTCGACGTCGACCAATATGCTGACGTTGAGCTCGCCGAAAGGAACCATCACCACAACAAGAGGAGGACTGTCGCGACGAGAGGAGCGGCGAGGTCCGGCGGCGGGGTGTTCCTCAGGGTCAACCGCCGAAAAACCCGGCACGATGGGCTTGCATAATGAATAATGATATTTCCGCACCCTCGCGGCATTTTAGGATCCGGCCATTGCGACCGAGCACTACTCCACCGCTACCCACCATCGCTAGGCACACCTAATATTAGAGAGTACGAGCCCGGATAAGCGCGGAGGCTCGCACGCGAAACAAGGGTGCTCGATGGGCGCGCAAACGGTGGGTCCAGGGAACGATCGTTGGCTGATTTTCCAGAGAGGTACCCGGGTACTAGCACAGAAAAAGCCGTGGAAATGCCCGGGAAAGTTTTTCAGCGTGGCGGCAAGAGCGTTAGTTTTTTACGTCTAGCTGTCTTGGTCCCCCCCACCTGCCCTCGAGGTGACGGGGGACCTCGACTAGGAGGAAAAGTCGCGACGGGAGAAGCGGCTACGACCTTGGGGCGGGGTTTACGGGATGTGACGGCGGGATCGACGAGCAACCGCGTGAGGAGGGTTTTTTCTCTAGCCTTTCCCTTCCTTTCTCCGGCATGCAAGACCGAAGTCACGCGGGAGCTAGATTAGGTTGGCACATCGACCCTATCGAACGCCGATCGGCATGGGCCGGTCAGCACCCCGGTTCGGTGGGAGAGGGCCGTGCATCGCGAAGGTCGAGCATGAATTTCATTTTGCATTCTTGGCAAGTGGATTTATCATTCGATATGTTTTTCTCAATAACAAAATTCTTTTTGTTGTCACTGCCTTGGCGGGAGGACTGTGGCAATTACTGCGGTTGATTACAGTTTTAATCTCCGAGGAACGTCGGCACAAATTGCATATAGATGTGTCGATAGGTGTACGTGGTCGGAGGTTTCCCGGCCAAATCGTTCTCCTAAGTGTCCTAGATGGCAGAGTATTGATGGCCGTTAGACAAAAATCGGTATAGTTTGCTGATAGTGTTGTAATACAATTTCAATTTCAATAATCGAGCATCGGATGAGAGCGGTCGAATGTGTGAGTGGGCTCATCGCGGGAACCACGCGTAGCACATGAATAATGCAGTTTATCGCGTCGGCACAACACAACCCGGATCTCATCCGGGAACTTTTCGGGATGTAGGTACAAGTACCGTTGGGAATCGTTGTGCCCTTGCTGGGGGTGTGGCACGACGCGAAGCATGCCGGACAAGAGTCGCAGCGAGAGGAGCCGCACGGTCTCGCGGTGGCGGTCCTCAGGATCAGCCGCCGCCGGAGAGCCCCGGCACGGAGGGTTTCGGAAATAAAAATTGAAATTGAAATTGTTTTTAACATGTGCCGGCAAAATTGGACCGACTGATGTCTCTCGGGCCACTCTACTTCGCCATTCATGACTTATTAGCAAGTTGGGCCCGGGTCTCTTCGACCAGGTACACCTATCGACACACCTAGCTTCATTGTGTGTCGACGTTCCTCGGGAGTTAAAAAACTGTAAGCAATCGCAGCAATTGTCACAGCCCCGCCGCGTAAGCGTAATAATTTTGTAATCAAGAAAAACATATCTAAAAGTAAATCCACTTGTCGAGAAATGCAAAACTAAACTGCTGCTCGACCTTCACGATGCACGGCCCGCTCCCACCGAACCGGGGTGCCGACCGGCCTAGGCCGGTCGGCGTTCGGGAGGGACGACGGTCCAGCCTAATCTAGCTCCCGCGTGACTTCGGTCTTGCCGAAGATTGGAGGGGAAAGGCTGGCAAAAAACCCTCCTCCCGCGGTCGCTCGTCGATCCCGCCGCTCCATCCCGTAAACCCCGCCCCAAGGTCTTGCCGCGTCCACCGACGCGACGGTCCTCCTTGTCGAGGTCCCCCGTCACCTCGAGGACATGTGGGGGGGACCGAGACACACAGACATAGAAAAAATGGGCGCTCCTGCCTCCGCGCCTGAATTTTCCCCGCTCATTTCCTCGGTTTTTTCTCTGTCTGGTACCCGGGTACCTGTCGGTATAGTCCGGCATGTGGCCGTACCCTCCCCCCTCTGATCGCGCGTCCACCGAGCAGCCTTTGCTTGAGCGGGGGCCTCCGCGCTCACCCGGGCCCACGCTCAAGGAATCCTAGGATTATGTAGATCTGTCGGGGTAGTGGGTGTCCAAGAGGGGGGGGGGGGGGGGGGGGGGGCAGGTCACCGTAGCCGGATCCGGCGGGCCGCGGGCGCCCGGAAACTATACAAAACCCTCCGTGCCGGGTTTTCCGGCGGCGCCGACCCACAGGGTCGTCGCCGCCAGATCGTGTCGCTCCTCCCGTCGCGACCGTCCTCCTTGCCGCCCAAGCGAGCTCCTCCCCCCGGGAGATAAAGCTTGTCGACGTAGCGGCTCACTAGTGAGCGCCCTACCCTGGTGCTGCTCCCCAACTAGCTCGACGCCGGGTACGGACATTATTTTAATTTCCGATAAAGCCCTCCGTACATGGCTTTCCGGCGGCGACTGATCCTGAGGATCGCCGCCGCCTCACAGAGCCGCTCCTCTGACTGCGACTGGCCACCGGCATGTGCCATGTCTTGCCTCACCCCTCGGGAAGGTTCGAGTGGCACATGGCTGGTCGACGGCTAGCGAGCGCCCTTTCATGGCGCTGCTTCCCGGCTGGCCACCACCAGCTCCAACACCCGCCTCCCACCGCTCATCCGGCCGTACCCTTCTCGCCATCAAACGCTGCCGTAGTATAGGCCCCACCCTTCAAAGTAAGATTGTATTCGGGAGTATCTGTATACGAAAAAACATATCGGACGGGCCGAGCGGGGGATCTTGGTGCCGGTATCGCACAGAAATTATTTTTCCAAAAGCCCTCTGTACATGGCCTTCCCGACAGCTGCTGATCATGCGGATCGAGCTGTCGGCCCTCTTAGCCCCCTACCATGCCAAGCCTAGCACGGCTACGGGGTTTCCAGCGCCCACCACGGAGAGGTGAGAGGATGCCGACGGGCCGGCGAGCGCACCCCCCTCCGGTGCCGTCGCCGCTGCGCCGCCGGCGGGCGCCGGGTTTCAGAAATAGTATCCGTATATGTACCCAACATCTTTTGAGGAAAGGTGAATCTATCTATGTGTTCGACCAACCCCTCCCCTAGTGGGTACTTAAGCATCGACACGAGTGCCTTATGCAGTGTGCTACGGGATATCATGACGGCGCACAACTCGTAAAGGCGGCCCTGAGGCAGCGAAAACCACTAGGGAAGGATACGTGCAAAGTATGCACGATTGCACATGTGTTGGAAGCTTACGGCGAGGGGCCGAGAACATGTGAATTGACGGCAAGAGCGCTTGTTGGAGATGGAAGTAGATAGTTGCACGTAGGGTCGTGCCGGCCCCACAAGGGAGCCGGCCGTGGTGATTAGAGAAGTGAGAGGAGAGAGATGGCGGCCGGCAAAGCACCGGCAGGGCCGGCCGACCGCCACTAATAGGGAATAGAGTACCGCTTATAGCATAGCACAAAGTAAAAGGATGGCAAATAGCTACCTTGTACATAAGCACTAGGCAGCGGGATGCTAGTGCCAACACCCCCCTCAAGGTAGCCGAGGTCTTGACATTTCCTAGCTTGCGTCGAGGAAGGCGCCATCTTGGGCGAAGGTGTAGTGCTCGCAACGTGTGTCTCAGGCCGGATATGTGTAGCGACATGCGCTCACAAGAACGTTCCGCTACCGGCGAGTTGCCGATATGAAGCGGTTCAAAATATACTGCGTAATGTAATAGTCTGACATGTAGCGGGGAAAACTGTCCATGGGCGAATTAGCCGACGCATGAGAGATACCGGCAAGGAAGAAGCCAACAAGGGCGTTAGGAGCGTGTTGGCACGCAAAAGCATAGACGGGCGATGATCGTGTTGACTCCCCCCTTTCCCTATGGGAAAGATTAGCTCCTCGCTAAGTTACGCGAGCGTTGCGGCGTTGCCTCGGGAAAAAAATTCATTACTAAGTAAAGTACGCACGGCCGAATTTTCGCGGGTCGGTTTTAAACAACCAGATCCGGCCGAGAGCATCGGTAGGCTGAAGGCTAGGTGAGACTGAAAGCTAGGTGGGGCGAGTGTGGCGCCGGGTGCTTTACACACGCTCTCCTCATTTTTACGTGGGAGATGGTAGGAAAGTCGCGGACAACCAGGTCGAAGGCGAAGCGTGGTGTCGGTGCGTTGGACGATGACTTAGTTAACGTGGCGCCGAGCGCTTTACACACGCTCTGCTCTTTTTTAGGTGGGACTAGGTAGGACTAGCGTGGCGCCAAGTGCTTTACACACGCTCTTCTCTAGTGTAACTTGGTGGAGGGCCCATAACCTGTTGGAGATGGAAGTAGATGGTTACACGTAGGGTCGTGCCGGTCCCACAAAGGGGCCGGCTGTGGTGCCTAGAGAAGTGAGAGGAGAGAGATGGCGGCATGCGACGGCACCGGCAAGGCCGGCCGACCGCCACTCATAGGGAATAGAGTACCGCTAATAGCATAACTCTAAGTACTAGGATGACAAATAGCTACCTTGTACATAAGCACTAGGCAAAGGGATGCTAGTGGTAACAACGCCACCCAAAAAATGTACGGATCCAAGGTCGTCCTTCCCTTCCCGACCCCCAAGGGGCAGGGAATGAAGCCTATGCGAGGAGGACGGCCATGACTCGAGGAGCAACATAAACCTCGGACAAGGGTGTTCCCGGATCATTTCCCTCGCGCGGCGGGAGCGGGCCACGTATCTTTGAGATAGCGACATTTTTTGTGATGTGTACAATTGTAGCGATAGCTGATGTCATGCATGATTGATAATGCGTGGCTACTACCAACGGAGAGGTGGGATAGGTGGATGATGACGGCGCAACCTCAAAACCAAAGACAACTAGATGCATGCACGGGTAAGTTCAAGACAACAACCGTTAAGTCCGTATTGATGTAAATCACTTTCATTGATCACAATGTTGTCCGAGTCCATCACATCCCGCTTGACGTCATCATGCTTGCGGATAATCCGTTGCTTTTGATGGCGCTTTCTCAGTTCCCCTCCCTCCCTTATAAATGGACGTTCAATAGTCGATACGGTCGACTCAGATACTGCTAAGTGGGGCGGTATCGCCCTTCCACATCAACAAAAAATCGGGTATTTAGCTACGAAAGAAAGTAAACTACTGTTCATGCAACACCAGACCGCCCCCAATCTGAATGCAATCCTTTGGCAGGCCACGCCACATTAGAAATGAGAGTTTTAAAAATTACTATCAAGTAAAAACATAGCATACTCCGAAGTGCAACTGCGAGGGTTGAATCCACGCTGCCCTTGTCATTGCATGCAGCGCCACGCTCGTTGAATCTTTGCGACGAACCAAGACCTAAACAGATTTGCGGGTTATCTCTTGTTGCGCTGCGCCAACCTAGCTCGCGACTCTCTCGTCGACGTGTCCATATCTTGGCCTATCTCGCGCATCGTTTCGGTCCAGCTACCCTTGGAAGACTGAGAGCGCACACTTGCGTCATGTTGGAAGGACCACTCGCCTGCAACCGACGCCGGCGGCTGCCCCGCAGTCCTTCTCGACGTCTGCTGCTGCATACTGGCCAACGCGTCTCCCGCCGTAGACTCCTCCACTGTCGCACCGTGACCGTAGCGAGCTTCCCGCCCACCGCCGACTGTTGGAAAAATAAAAAAATTGCACAGCGCCAAGAGTAGATAAGGACGTATATGCCGTGCGCTTGGTGGTTAGCCCCGTTTGAAACGCTTCGATATCGTGAATAATAATATATAATAAACAGTTGTAGTATTCTGAGAATCTCCTCATGCTGCACACGATCGAATCCATTGCTCCGGTTTTGAACTCCACAAACGGTTCAAAACACTTTCGACGATACTCACGTCCGATCATTCGATAAACATGGCATTCCATAGTAGCAATGCTCGCTATTTGCGAACAATGCGTATTAGTGACGGCCGTTGACTGGCTTGAACTCTTTTTATTGTCGACCACCGCTTCCGTTAAGCATTGTCTAAGCGATTTTGTCGCACTAAAGCACAACGTACTCCACGACGTTTGTTTTCTGTCCGAATTGCAAGAGTTGCGCTTGCGAAAATTGGGGCCGATGTATGGTCGGATACCGAAAGGGAGCTTAATCATTGATGGTGAAAGACAACTTAACGCCTGTGACTGTTTTAACATATAGTCGAGTATTATTTCTATAACAACATTTTCCCCGTTTCTTTGGCTTTCTTCCGCCGCCTCATCATGATATATTATCTATCAAGAAGATGTTCGATGCAGGAGCCACACGCATTCTCGGGGAGAGTATATATTTAAAATCAAGGTATTCCGAAAAGTCAGCAAATCATTGGCGCACCTGACGCCACTAGCCGCTTGCGATCTATCGCGTCGCATAGTTCACCCTCCGCATGGCGCAGCTCCGCCTCTAGCCCCTGCAGCAATGTTGACACCGGCTTCGCATCCCAGCCGCCATCAACCGCGGCGCCTCGCCTAGCGTTTGGGTCCGTGTTCTCTCCGTCCTCCGTCTCCGACATACCTGTGCATACACAACGGGAAGGCCATCCACAGAAACAGTGCCTCTGTCAGCTCAAAAGGTGATGTCGACGCGCTTTCGTGCATAAAGCTGAGCCTGACAGATGATACGCAAGTGACGTAAATGACGATACAACGCCGGTGGTGATGCAAGTGAAACAACGGAGTAGGGGACTTTACATAGTTTATTTCATATTCGACATCATTCCGCATAGCGAAACCCATCGTCGAGGACGTGGTAGACGTTATTGGCAAGTAGAGTACTTCTTACACGCTTCTCGACTTATATACGCATCGTCAATTCAACGTCGACAGAGGGATGATGTGTCAACGTCGACGCGGACATAGACGAGCTGAAAATTAAAATGGTCAGTGGTCGTTGCAGAAAGTTGACATATGCACATACCTTGAAGGACTACTTCCAGCTGTCGGAGAGCGTCCGAAACTTTAGCGAGCGTCTGTGCATCAGGAGAACGTCGTTGCTCGCCGGCAGCTCGGCGCCCCCCGCTACGCTCCATCCCAAGCAGTGTCTGTACCTCACCCGGCGTGATTCCGACAGCGCCCACGAGCCCCGCGATCTCACTCAGCTCCGCCCCAAGGCTGTCGTCGCCAAACGCATATGAACCCTGCTGCTCCTGCCTCACCGCTACAGACTCGGCAGCAGATCGCATTGTGGCCGAGGCACGCAACGCGAGGCGGCTCATAGCTCGCACGCTCGCGATGAGGTCTTCGGCGAATTTCTGGTGTCGGGCCGCGCGTTCGTCGGCGCGTCTGAGCTGGATCGACTCCGAGATCGCAGCCGCTTCGGCACCCTACGGACAGTTTACCAATATAAATATAATTTGTCGATAATGCTTCTTTTGCACAGTCGAAGCCTAACTCAACCATGCGTCCCATCCCCCGTTCGGTGTTGAAATTCGACGTTGTTAACGCGTGACTTACTTAGTGCTTTACGGACAAAGTAACAGTGAACGCTGCCGGAAGAAAGAAATGAGTCACAGCAGCACAATTAACAAAACATGCAGCTGACCTGATATTCAATGCCGGTAGTTATCATGCAGAATACGGAAATTGTCGGGATACACGACGGAGACTCAAAGCCGATGAAATAATCGGCACTGTGATAAGGCTAATATTGGTCTCGTCACCCTATCGTTCTACTGAAGTACGCGCAACTCACCTGCGCAGCCATTTCGAGTGCTTCATGTGCCGCGGCGACCTCCTCCCTCGCCTGCCGCAATTCTCCCTCGCGCCGGCGGAGCTCGTTTCGAAGACGTGCCGACGTCTTCTCCTCTTTATCTGCCTCGGCTGCGCTACGCGCGGCCGCGCTCTTCCCTACCTCAGCCAAACGCTCCTGCAGACTTTTAATCTGTGCTTCCTTTCGCGCGGCGCTGCTTGCTGTCGCTTTCAGCTTTGCCTTAATGACACACACACACACACACACACACACACAAAGCAATATGAGATAGACACGCGTATATAATTATTCAGCAAGAGTGTCAGAGAAGCAAACTAGCCCGCGGTGGAAAGTGATTAAACAAGGGATGCTTACTTCTGCATTGACCGCACGATCGATGAGCTCAAAGCGGTCGTCCTTGTCTAGTTGCTCTTGCAGCCCCGCGACTTTTGACTTTAAGTCGGCGATCATTGCCTCTCGGCGCCCTAAAGAGAGGTTGGCAGCCTTCAGCTTTCCCTCGACCGCCTCGCGAGCAGTGCGCTCCGCTGTCAGCTCGGCCGTCACTTTGGGCGTTACGTCGTTCTTCGAGGAAGCCTGCATGGCCTGGCGAGCAACAAACCAACCCAATCGATTGTCAGATGCCAGTATGCCACAAGTTTAGACGACACTACGGTCGACAAGATACATACGCTTCCAGGAAAACAATGAAACAGAAAATCGCCACGATTGCCGAAATAAAGTAATAGTCTTGTAAAACAGGTTTCGACGTACTCCCAAATCAAAACCGATCCACAAAAACATTTGCAGTGCATTATTCAATTGAACGCGTAGCGGATTCCTGTTAGTTTGGCCTTGAGTGGCGTAAAAGGCACAGCGGGTGTGCAGTTACCGGGATGTCGGAAGTCTTGAACAATAAATCAGCTAATGATAGAGGACTTTATATCTGTTCGCATTTTATGCTTATATGCTATCACACATAAATCGGAACCCAACATCAGATAAAGGACGCAACAGTCGCACAGCAGTGTGCAAACAGGGTGGGGGAGAAGGAGTGAGGGCACGGATACCTTGACGTACTGCTTTAGACGCGTGATCTCTGCCTTGGCGGCCTTCTGAGCCGCTGCCGCCTCCGACAGCCGTCCCTCCACCGCGGCCACCTCTTCCGCGCTGTGCATGTTCGCCAACTGCGCAGACTGCGCCGACAGCTGCGCCAGCACCTGCCGTTCCTTCACCCTGGACGCCGCGCGGTGGCTCGCCACCTTCTTACGCATCTTGCCAATAACCTGTGCACACAGACAACGGAGATACGAAACCTTTTTACTCAACAATGTCTCAAATATAACGTAGTACTTATCTCCAGAAATACAATACTTGAAATCATATAGTCCTCAGTAATCCAGACTCGGAGCTGGAGGAGGAGCTCGAGGAAGCGAGCACGAGTGTTATCCCACTTGGAGGGGAACTCGCACACAACAGTCACAGCCGCCATGACGTGCATATACTACTCGACCAGTCGAAAGCGTACTTTATATTAATTGATATAGCACGGCGACATACTGACAGGCGGCAGACATCCAGCACCCCTACTAACCAATTAAACTTATAGAGTTCAGTAAATCAACGGAACATTAGCAGAATCGCAAGAGGGCCGCTCCCATCGTCCGTGGGCGTACGTTGTTGAGGCCGCTGATAACGCGCTGCAGCTTCCGCACCACCGCCTGCTGCTCCAACCGCTCCAGCTCCACCTGACGTGCCACCGCCTGCCTGGCCTCCTGCTCCCGCAGGGCCGCGATGGCCGATGCCGTCGCGTCCGGCGGCCGGCGCCCCTCTCCTCCCTCGTCACTATGCACATCAGCTGCACCCGAATCCTGTTCGAGGGCGTCCGTAAAAATCCGAGACACCAGCGACAGGGCTTATAGCAATTAACAGCGCACCGTCTGTGTCGAGTGTATTTCACCGAGTAATAAGAATTAAAAAACGAGCTGCCCTGAACGTCACTTCTAGCGAAAAGGTCAAGCCAATGGTTGGGTTGCTGTGAGTAACTACGCATAGGCGGTTTTCGAAAAAAAGCACCGTCGTCAACAAATGAGAATGCCACAATTTTGGCATGTCTATGTCAAGCTTGACAATTTAGAGCAAGGAACGATAGTATGCATCCTCGATGTCGGCTCGTGGGACAGCACGCCTTACCTCGGCCTCCGGCGACTCCTCGGCGGTTGCAAGTTGGTCTTCTTGGTCGGGCCGAGTTGATGGCACCGCCGCCTGTGCCGCGGACGAGCCTCGGAGCTGGATGATGCGGTGGAAGCGCTGCGTTTGCCGCGCCGCATCCGCCAGCAGCGAGTCGGTCCTGTCGCTGTCGCCGCCGACAGAGTCGCTGCTGAGGTCGGAGGGGATGACAACGCGATGTGGTACGCGCAGCACCGGCAACTTTCCACCCAACTTCTTTTTCGCCTTGTTGCCCTTCTTGTTGCCGCCACTCCGCTTCCGCCCGCCGACGCCAACGCCACCAGCAGAAACGCCGCCTGAATCGAGCGACGGACAAAACATTTAGAGCAAGTTCACTGCATATAATCATTGCCGTCTCAAGGGGGGGCAAAGGCAGCAGCGAGACACCCACTCCGTAGGTTGTGCCGTGTAAGTATCACGCAATAATGGAAAATAGCACAAAGAGCATTGAAAGGTAGGGATGCAATACCTATTTGTTGGACGACAAGTTCACAAATATAATCACATTTGGGCATCCAAAGATTAAAAAAAGGCAATTTCTAAATGTGAGCATTTCAATTGAATGTAAACCTTACAAATAATTGAACATGACCAATGACTCAAAGGCAGCATACATAATGCAGCTCCTCCCCAGTGTGAACATACACTGGTGAGACTTAGTTCCACCAAAGCCGATTATCAACAGTGCTAATAATTAATAATTCTTTCGTTGACAGCATTTTCTTCTTCGGCCGGTCATTCCGCAGCCTTATTCGAAATCCAACATCCATAGTAAATGTTTCTGTCAGGTTTCCTAGATAGTAAATATTTGTTAGGGCTTATTATCGAGCATCGCACTTCAAAATAATCGGCAATGTTAGACGACCGCAAAGCAATGCAGCTGCTTCAACATCTATCGAAGATGGTCTCGAAGAAATGACGACAAATTTAAAGACCCTGAGAATGCAAATGCAAATACGCGATGGAGATTTTCTTGTTTGATATAAAGCTGAGCTAAAAAGGTAAGGTAGGTGCGTTTAGTATTTACGATGGGAAACTTGCAGGTGCAACTACGTCCATCTCATGCGCTGCTGTTTCGTTACCAAATACACTACAGGCACAACTACCATCGCTGGTGGGTCACATCTCAACCCCAAGGCACGGCAGGGGTTCAAAGCACCTGGTGGTCGCCAAACGCCTGGCGGTCGCCTCGCCGCGGCCCTCCTTTCTTCCTGCTCCCCCGACACCTCCTCCTCATCGTCGTCGTCATCCTCGTCCACCTCGACCGCCCCCTCCTCCTCCTCCTCCCCGGCATTACGCTCCTCGACGACAGCGGAGGACGGCGCCGTGAGTAGCGCCCGTAGTCGCACTTCCAGCGCGGCCACCTCCGCCGCCTTCTGCTTCCGGTACGTCTCAAACTCCGCCTGCCATCCGAACAACAACCAATGCGCTTTCAATTGACTGCACCCAACGTCGGTCTGAAGCTCACACCGCCAAATAGCCGAGGGACGAATAGGAAGAGTCTCACAATTGAAAAAAACTATGTACTTGTCAAAAAAGCAATCGAAAGTGAACAATCGCAAAATACGCTTGAATGCGATGATTATTGAATGTATCTGTGCCAACCATACTAACTTTGATTAATCTATATCGCTGAGCTTCTCTGGAACAATAATTGCGGAAAGGAGACTCGACATGGGGAGGAGTGCGGCGGATATCGACAAAGAGAGACGGGTCGACGGGGAACAACCGCACCTGCATGCTGCGCAGCGCTTCCCGTGTCGACGCTACGCTCTGCTCAGCCGTTCTCCGCGCTGCTTCGAGCTCGGAAATTCTGTGCTCCGCCGACGCCCGCACCTCCTCCACCCGCGCCCCCTCCTCCGCGCGCACTCTCCCCTCCACCTCCGCCTCCGCCTCCCCCACCGCCGCCGCGATCCGACCCTGCAGCTCGTGCTGCAGCGCCTCCACCTCCGCCGCGTGCCCCTCCCGCTCCCGCTCCAGACAAGCGGCAGCAATCTCCCGCTCTCGCGCAAAACGGGCTTCCAGCGCCTTCAGCTCCTCCAGCGAGTGAGTCACCAGCGACTGCGCAGCGCCGAGCCACAGATCATATTCAAGACACCCACAACACAACCTACCCCTAGAGTCCTTACTTCTTCAGATATACAAGCACACTCTTAGTCATGCTAATGTGTGTCTGTGTGCGTGTGTAACTGCGTTTGTAAAACATAGAAAGGTCGACGAAAAGGATAAGACTCACACCTTCACACAAGGAGGGAAATATACACACATGAGAGAGAGAGAGAGAGAGAGAGAGAGAGAGAGAGAGAGAGAGAGAGAGAGAGAGAGAGAGAGAGAGAGAGAGAGAGAGAGAGAGAGAGAGAGAGAGAGTGAGAGAGTGAGAGAGCGCGCGCGCGCCAGCCTTACTGAATCCAAAGTAATTTAGACAACGTAACGAAAAAGTAGCTCGTCTATGCAAATGTTCACAGATTGACAACCCATAGGTCTTCAGCATTCTTACAAAAGAGTGGGATACGGCATCATGACATGCAACCAAAAGTCATATACTAATCCTTACTACGGATCGAGTCGAAGGATAAGAGAGAAAAATCAACCGAGCGCGCGCAATCTCACCTGACGCTCCTCCTCGCCAATGCTCTGCACCGCGTCCAACTTGACACGCAGCTCCTCCAACTCGCCCTCCGCCCGCTCCGCCCTTTGCTGCGCTACCGTTAACTGTAAGCGCACACCGAACAGTACTCAGTGTGTGTGTGTGTGTGTGTGTGTGTGTGTGTGTGTGTGTATGTGTGTGAGAGATAGAGAGTGAGAGAGGGGGGAGCAGCTTGTTCGAGTATCATCAGCTGCATCCAGGAGGGAGCAGTAGAGAAGGACGAGAACCGTAGGGCGTGCGCGGGTTTACCTGCTGCTTCACCTCCTCCGTCTTGCCTGTCTCCGCTTCCCGGATGTCTTCAACCTCCGCCGCCGTCCGCTGCTCCGTCAGACGACTGTTCTCCAGCAACTCTGCGTTAAGTTGACTCATCGCCGCCTTCTCCTCCTCCAGCCCACGGTTCTCGACGGCCATAACCTACAAACACCCCCTCCCCCCCCCCCCGTCGTTAATACACATCTGCGGAACCACTCGAAAAAATATTACTATTATTATCACCCGTCATACTGCGATGGGGTGGCGTTAAAAACCTCCAGACGCTCCTCCAGCTGCTTGCAGTGACTGTTGAGCGCTTGAAGCTCGGTGGACACCGTCTCGACCGCGCTCTGCATCCGCGCCACCGGCCCCTCATGCATCAGCTCCTCCAGACGGCCCAGCACGCCGTTGAGCTGCGCGCTGAATTTTGAGTGAAGCTCATCCAGCACCGCGTTGCCCTCCGCGATACGCTCCTCCGCGGCCGACAACGCTGTCGTCATCTCATAAATGCGGCTGTCCCGATCCGTCAACACCGAAGCGGATTCGCGCTGCGCATCCGTAAGTGCGCCCTGAAAAGCAAAACGAGAAAAGCCAACGTCAACACACGAAACGTTCCGAAAGTCGCGCAAACGATGCCGGAACCAACGACGGCGCAAGAACACGAGCGCAAAGTCATTGAGTCAACACGCGCACAAAGCCGATGCATCCTGCTCTAAATACAGAGAGAAAGTCGATCCCGGAAATTTCCCCAGAACGTGCTCATTCCCACGACTTTCGCTTTCAATCCCAAGTACCGCTAGATGTATATCATACATATACAAACGAAAGCAGTGGGCACGCTAAAGGATTGGGCTGCATCGGCTTCGAAAGCTGAAAGGGTGTCACGGAGAGCGACGAAGACATAAACAGCGACATCAAATGAAAAAATAGATACGAACGGACGGAATTCGGAAAGAAACGAACATATGACTTCAAAGCGCGCGCGGGATACATTTACTACTACTAGGATAGAAATTCGAAGGCGGGAAAACACGGAAAAACACAGCTGAAGAAACACAAGGCCGTGAACTATGAAACCAGCCCGATAGCGACAGCGTACAGCACCGACCTGAGCCTTTCCGATCTCTGCCCTTGCGGCCTCCAGCTCCTGCAGGCGTTCCTTTGCAAGCGCCATCGCCGCCGCTTCAGCGGCCTCAGCCGCCTCGAAGTCGCGCTCGAGTTTGGCGACTTGCTTCCGCAGCCTGGCGACCTCCTTGGCGCCCTCTTTCCCGCTCGCCAGCGATTCGCTCATGGCCATCATCAGCTTGGCGCGCTCGGAGCGCTCGTGCTCCGCTTCGGCCCGCACCCGACCCGCCTCCTCCTTGGCTTCCTTCCTCTCCTTCGCGACTTTACTCTTGAGCGCGGCTAGTTCGCGCTCAGCTTCACCCGCACGCGAGTCCGCCGCCTGCGCTCGTGCGAGTGTTGCCTGTATCTCCACCTGCAACGCCGACACACGGGCGCCCTCTGCTGACGGAGTCCCACCCGACTGCCGAAGCTGCACGTACAACCGCACATACAAACAGCAATAAGTGAAATCATCATTTACGCTACGAACAATATCAGGGACGATGCCCGTGAGGCGCACCTTCAGAGGTGAGCGACGCGACGCCGTGCTCGTCGGCGTTCTCATCGGCGATGTCGAGCCGTCCTCCCCCGGCGACCGGAATTCGTTTGGAATGCTCTCCAGCGCGCGCTCCCGCCCGCGCACCGCCGCGTCCGACAGCTCCACTCGAGTCTGCAACCGCCCCGCGCGCCGCTCCGCATCGATCATCCGCTGCTCAAAGCCCGCCGCCTGCTCGCGCGCCTCGTGGAACAGCTCCTCCGTGGTGTCCAGCCGCTGTTGCACTGTCTGGAGACATAGAGACGAAAAGGAGGAAGCCGATGGCAATAATAATCTCTTCAAAATCGGAACCTTTATACATTCGTTCCAATGTTCAGACAAAATGGTATCCTTTTCCTCATAAACAATCGCCTATTGTGGAAGCGTTTGATCGCATTCTAAACGAGAAAATCATTGAACACGGCTTGCAACGGAAAATCCACAGCAGCAGCGAGAGCATGAAGCTCTTTATCGACAGTGCCTCGATACAAGTCGCAGTAGTGACAATAGACAAGGTGGATACAAGTGCCTGGCATAATAGAACAAATAAATGTGACGCAAGCCGCCTTCGACAACGGTACTACTTGCCTTCAACTTGTCCTTCAGCCTGGTCGTCTCTGTGCTGCTCTTCTTGGAAGACGCCCGAACGCGCTCCTCCGCGGCCACCAGCTTCTCCTGCAACGCCGCCTCCGCTGCGACTGCCTCAGCGGTAACCAGCGCCAACTGCGCGCGCAGGTCCTCACACCGCTGCTTCCATTTGTCCTGTACCCCGATATTAGCGACACCCCCACCTCAGCCGTCAGTGCCTCGTGATACACTGTGTATATACCACCCTCATGAACCTCTTTCCCATCACAACTGTAAACGAGACCATAATTATGGGAGACGATGACAACCTTTCGCTCCCGCAGAACTGCATGTTCCTTTGCAGACACCGTGTCGTCATCCTACAAGGAAGTCAGTTATGATATCAGTGCACTGCTTGCAGCAACGTTATGCTCGCTACGCGGCGAGGGTGAGACTTGCAGCGAGCATCAAACCTGTGAGGCTTTGGTTGGAGTTGGCTGAGGAGAGGGTGACCACACTGGCGCAGTGGGGCTGTTTGGAGAAGCCTGCAAGCTGGGCGCCCCAACTGGCGAGAAACCTGCGAAACCTGATCCCTCCGCTCTGCAGACAACAAACAGCGGGCGGTCATCAACTAGTGAAAAAGCGCAACCACTGCACAGTGCTTGTGGCTGTCAGGTGACGGCTGCTGATAAATCCAGAACACAATACTAGGCGATTCAAAGCTTGATTCAAGGCGCGCACTCGGCAGCCATATGAGCTGGCGACGATGGGCGTGGCAGCGACAGCGTCGCCTCCAACCGGTCTCCTGCGTTGCTCAGCTCTGCTCGCACAGGAACACAAAGGTCGTTGCGACACCATGCTACGGTGCGTATGTGTGCAATCAGGTTCAGCCTAAAATTGCTGACTGCTTCCCACAAATATCAGCTATGTTGCAGATGTGCATTGGGGCGGTGTGTGTGTGTGTGTGTGCTAGTGTGTGTGTGTGTGTGTGTGTGTGTGTGTGTGTGTGTGTGTGTGTGTGTGTGTGTGTGTATGTGTGTGTGACTGACGCGGGGACAAGGCAGCGGAACCCGACCTTCCACGCGCTGTTGCAGCCTCTGCAGTTCAGACTCCACCCGCGCCTGCTGCTCTTGCGCGTCAGCTAACTCAGTCTGCATCGCCGTTTCCCGAGCAGCGGCGGCAGTGGCATCGTCTCGCCATCTCTTCAGCGCTGCCTCGTGCTGCGCCGCCATAGAGGCCGCCTGGACGCGCAGCTCCGCCAGCTCCGCGCTCGCTGATTCCGCCACCCCTGCATTCACCGCTATACCCGCCAAAACAGTCATTCTCTGGCGAAATAAGCGATAAGCTGGTTACAAGGGCGACACTCGGCAAATGATGTGAGCTCACCTGCTTGTCTCCGAGGTTGCCCATCCGCAATGGCAGCGATCTCCGCCCACAGCACCTCCAAAGTGGCTGTCATCGCAGTCAACTCCGCCTCTCCTGTGCCCCGATCGGCGCTCATTGCTGCACGAGCGAGAGAACGCACAGTTAAGTAACATAGGGTTGCTAAAACTTCAGAGTTTGCAATTAGAGTTGGCGCACCGTTCTGTAGGGCGGTGACGCTGTGGCGCAGGAGCTCCAGCATGCCCAGCGCCGTCGCAGCGTTCCCCTCCGCGCCAGTCCCACCCTCTGACGGTACGCTGATGTGGCGCGACTGGGGGGAGTCGGGTGTACCCGAAGGCTCGGGCTCAATTAGCAGCTGCTCCAGCCCCGGCGGCAGACCGCCCGCTTCACCGATGGAAGCTCGCAAAACAGCCAAACGGCCGGCCAGTCGGTCGCGCTCGGCGCGCAGGCTAGCGGCCTGCGAGCTGGTGGCTCCACATCGAGCGCTCAGGCTGCGGATGACAGTCCTCTGACTCGCCTCCAACGACGCACCGGGCCGGGAGGCCGCTGTTCGAGCGGCCGCTGCGTGTGCGCCCGCCAGTTGAGACCGCGCTGCCGCGGCGTCCGCCTCCAACTCCTGCATACGCAGCGCCAACTCGTTGATGGCTAGTTGGATGGTCGCTGGGGGCCGCCGGCGGGCAGGAGCCTGCCCTTGCTGCCCACCCTCCGCTCGTCCCTCAGCCGCGTTTACCCCATTACTGCTTTGATGCAGCTCCAAAATCGCGGCTGCGCAGACGATATCGAGCATTCGGTCAGTGACCTATAGCGTCAGCAGACAAGTCGCAGCCGCGAGACGTAACGTGCGCTCTCATTACTCATTCAGGTCTATCATTACTCAATTTAAAGTCGATGCAGGGGGGCGCTAAACCTGCGACGCTGAGTGCGGTTGACACTTCTCGACGCAACGCATACAGCTCCTCCCGCTCGGCAGCCCTGCCGCCCCCCTCTTCCTCTCCGCTGTCGACGGCGCTGGGCTGCAAAACTCTCCGCAGCCCGCGCCTCCCTGACCGAGGCCCGCGCTCCGCGTCGGCTGATCCCGATACGGACTCCAGCAGCCGCCCTTCCAGACGCTGTATGGCCGCATCGCGCCGTGCAACTTCCATCTTCAGCTCCGCTACTGCTCCACGCAGCCCGGGCTCGCCACGGGAGCTCAGCTCCGCATACAGCTCCGACCCCTCACTGGCGCTACCGCCAGCGCCCACCTCGTCCATTCCCACTCCCATCTCGGCGTCATGCGGTGGCGACATTGACCTGGACTCCAACTTTTTCCGAGGCGACTTTGCTGTGGCGGTGCGAGTTGGCGTGGGAATCGGCGACTTGTTCGGTTTCGACTTTTTACTGGGAGGAGTCGTGAGAGCTACCCCGCGCGCCTCCAACTTGCGGCGGAGCTCTGTTACAGTTCGGCTCTTTGCTTCTAGCGCATCTTTCAACTCCGTTACGCGCGCCGTCCGGGCGTTCAGCTGCTGCCGAAGGCTGAGCGCCTCACGCGCCGACACCTTCAGCTTCCGCTGCAAGTCCGCCTCCGCCAGCCGAACATGGACAAGCTCACGCGACACCGAGGGCGACGACTGTCGCTGTCTACTCGAGGACGCAGACGGCGACCGTCCACGCGCCGACGACGACGGCCTGCCTTCCGCGGCACGCTCCAGTCGGCTGAATGACGCCTCCAAGTCGTCGATAGCCGCCCGCTGAGTTTCTGCCGAGTCGTGCGCCTCCGTTAGCTCTACCTCTTTCGACGTCAGTCTCGCCTGCAGCGCCTTCACCGTATCATTTGCTTCATGCAGCTCCCGTTGTAGTCTTGCCGCCCGCTGTTCTGCAGACACAGAGCGCTGCCGCTCTGCCTCCAATTCCTCTTCATCTGCATACAGCAATTTCGCGAATGAGATCAATCCACACATAAACTCTTGCAAACAGACACACACACACACACACACATACGCACACACACGAGCGCAATCCGAGACAGAACATAACGAATTGCGCATGCAGCGTCAAAGCAAGCCCTACCTGGCCGGCTGGCTAGTGCCTTTGCCACAGCCCTCTTCACTTCCGCGGACTGCGCGCCCCGCAGCTCCTCCACTTCGCGCTGCAGCTCCTGCAGTAACATACAAGCCAGGCAGTGCGGCGATCATTCACCTCCTCTCTCCAACTCCTTTCGACACGTTGCTAATAGCCAATCATCATGATTGAGGTTCAGATTGTACAGCGCACGAACGGACTACATACCCACAGCGCTTCTGTCTGCTGCTGCGTCGCCCGTCGGTGCTCAGCCTGCGCTGCGTCCATCTCCCGGCTGTGCTCCACTGCCAGCGCCTCCCTGACTCGGTCCAGCGCTGCTCGGCGCTCCTCCTCACCACCCGCTGCCGCGCCGCGGGCAGATCCCACCTCCGCCTTGGCTTCTCGCAGCGCCTCCTCTGTCGCAGCCAACGCTTCTTGACAGTCTGCCAGTCGGCTCTCCAGACGCAGTCGCTCTGTAGCTGCCTCAGCCCTCGCCGTCTGGGCCGCCGACGAACCACCCCCGAATCGCTGTTCCAGTCGCCCACTCAGCTCCTCCATCAGCTGCTCCACCTGCACCAATCATTGCTTATCAGAATTTTCTACAGCCTCTGCGCGCAGTCATACTCCCAAAACAATTCAATTTTCAACGACAGTGTGGCCAACTACAAAACATTTCCACAGCAAATAAATGTTCATATATCAGAGCTATATCAGAGGTACATATATGGTCTGGAATAATTGAATGATAGGCTGGTGCACCCCAATAATAACACTGAAAAATATATGCATCGCTGATTCAACTTTACAGTTACTTCATATCACAGAAATAGCGCGAGAGTAAGCTTTAGGTGAGGTAAAGAGGTCGGGTGGCGGCATGAATCCGAGGGATAGACGCGCCTGCACTTCGGCTGCCTGCGCAGCCCGGCGCAACGACCCATTGGCCGCTGTCAAAGAAGAAGTGTGCAGCCGCGCCGCTTCCAGTTGAGTCCCCAACTGAGCCTCGACCACTTTTAAAGCGCACAGCTCGCGGGTGAGGCTCAGCACGGTGTCGCGGTTGGACTCGAAGCCCGTGTCCTGCTGGTGATGGTGCTGCAGGAGGCGCAGGACTGATTTTTCCAGGTACGCATGGATGGCGGAGTCGCGCTGCGAGAGAGCGCCCTCGCTTGCGAGTGCCGCCGTCTGAGCAGCCGCCGCCGCGTCCTTGGCGTCGTTTTGGGCAGCAGACAGGCGTCGCTCAAGCAAAGCGGTCTCCTGCCTCAACTGCAGATCAAGGCATGCACAACAACTTGTCATGCTACACATAATGCAAAGCACCTAATATATGCTTGCTTAAATGGAAAGTTTTCCTTGATATACCCAAAATTCATGGTCGAGGTCCTAATTCTTGAGTGACTGAGTGGTTGACGGCATCCACACATACTGAAACACTCCCGCGCGGCACTGGGGTGTGATCTTGCTGAAAAGCAATTGCGCTAAGCGATGGGATGTCGTCCCAACCACGAAATTCGCAATCGCTACGAGATCAGATATATTCATACCTCGGCGGCAAGACTAGAATGACAAATACTTCTCCCGTTGTAATGATAACATGGCGAACCTACTTTGTGGTGGTAAGATTACGTACTCGCAAAGTTCAAGCGACGGATTCACTGAGGCACAGGCTGCAAAAGCTAACTATGCCTTACAAATACCATTGTGTCACCCCTATCCAACGTTATTCACAAAGTTCTTTTTTGCGTAACAACCTCGCATTCACCACCATCTCGCTGCCATGCGGCGGCAGACGCTGAATAAGAGTGAACTGTGCCTTTACATCAGACCCGTGTAAGGAATCCGAGTATATCACAGCAAAACATCATACTGAAAGAGGCAAGACGACAGGACTGCTACTCGACACCCTGCTGTATACAATAAGTAGCCTTGGACTCTGAGCTTCAGGCTTTTACATCGACGCATGCGGAATAAATTAATAGAGCGAAGGGGTTCTCAGTCGTAAGTTCACCTTCAGCGTCTCGGCCACCGCGGCGTTCCGCTCCGCCTCCAATGTCGTCAGCTGTGAGCAAGCCTCCTGCAGGAGAAGGGGGAAAAGGCCATTCATCAGTTCATGCAAAAAAGACTCATAAGCTCAAGCCATGAGTCTGGTATGTGGTGGTGTTTTATATCCGATGAGCTCCAGGAACCCAACCTGCAGCTCGCGCTGAACCGCCGCCATGTGCTGCTCATGCAGCTTTGCCCTCGCCGTCGCCTGACGCGACCGCTGCTGCAGCTCCCTGTGCGCCATCCTCTCCGCCGCCGCGCGCGACGCCGACGCTGCCTCCCATTCATTGGTGCGAGACTCGAACGCCATCTCGAGTTCGCGCAACCGCGACCTCAGCGCCAGAGCTTCCCCGCCTGCGATACGCCCATCTGTCTCCGCTTCGCTACGCCCACGCTCCGCCTCGACCACCAGCGCGCACATACGCTCCAGCAGGGTAGTCGTGGGATCCTCGGCTGCCTTGCCCTCCTGCTCGCTCGTGGTGCGGTGCTCCTGCAGCCACGCCAGTAGCTCCTGCAGGCCACGGCCCAGTGAGGGACTCACAGGCGCCGAGAACGCCTGCGACTGCGACGGCTGCTGCGACCGCTGATATCCGCCCAGCGCTGACCGTAGGTTGGCCGCTTTTGCCTCGCGCAGCGCCATCGCCATGTCAGCTCGCTCCTTGGCAAGCTGTTCCACGTGGCGTGCGCTCGCCGAGGAGAGCGCCTCGCGGGCACCTTCCAACTCGGCTTCACAATGCCTTAGCGCCTACAGAGGGCGAACCCAGATAAGAGTCGTCAAACAAACGCGCACAACAAAATGGGGGCAGAGTAGCAAGCAGTCACAAGACGGATCATCCAACCTCTTTGGTGACATCGTGCTGTTCGGCGTGCGAGGCGGCCTGGCGCTCGGCTTCTTGCAGACGCTCCCGTAAGCTGACGGCCTCTTTTTCCCGCACCTGGGTCGACTGTTTAAGAGAGCTTACCTCCATTGCCTGTCGACGAGCTTCCTCTTGGGCTGCCTGCGTACCAGCAGGAAAAAATCAAAAGATGCCATCGTTGTGAACCGTGAAGTATTTATTTATCAAGGAATTACTGGAGGCCACCATAGGCCGATTTATTGAAGAGAGACGAATACCTCGAGCCTGCGCCGAAGATCGACGGCCTCGTCGGCGCGAGCCTCAGCAGCAGCCAGCAGCTCTTGCGTCCGCTTCTCACGGCTCGCCTCCTGCGTCCTCGCGGACACCACCTGCGCGGTGAGGCTCACTACACGCTGCTCGCGCTCACCCGGGTTTCCGGCCTGCCCACATATCGAAGCGGTGTCGACAGTGCATCAGATAATCGAGCAGCTGCAGACCGTAGAAAGAAACTGAAATAGGCTTGGACGAATGCCGCTGCATGTCACATTCACTTGAGTGCTTCAGGTGGCAAATGAGAAATGTCAGGGCATCAAGCATAAATGAGGACCCGGAGCGAGTGACGGCGACACCTGCAGCGTTTCGATTGTGTCCATCAACACCCCTATCTGCGCGTGCCGTTCCGCTGCCTCGGCCTCGGCGCGCTGAGCCGCTGCGCGGGCCGCGTCACACTCGGCGCCTTTCTCGGCCAGGTTGCGAGAGTGCGCTTCGCGCGACACCCGGAACTCTCGCTCGGCCTTATCGAGGTCGACGCGCTGGCGTTCGACCTCCGCCTCGGCTGCTGCGAGTTTCTCTTCCGCCTGTTGCAAAAAGGTAAACAGCCATAACCACACAGGAAAGACGAAGAGACGAGCCGAGACAGAGAATGCCTATGGCCAAGAGATGGAAAGCTTCCTTGTCAATGAGAAATTGAATAGAGGCAGGGTAGACTCACCCTGGCCCTGGCTGATGACTCCGCTTTAAAGCTGCGATCCGCCTCCGCCAGTCTAGCGCTCAGTTCGGACGTCTGAGACGCGAAAGCGGACGACGATGCGAATTCTCGGCGCGCTGCAACCTCGGCAGCGTCGTGAGCCACGCGCTCGACCTCCGCCAGCCGCAACTGCGCCGCGTTTACCTCGCGAGCCGCGTCTGCCAGCTTTGCTCTCAAGCTCTCCGTCTCAATCTGCGCCTCGACTCGGGCCGCTTCCGCTGCGCGCAACCTACGATTGAGTTCGCCAGTTTCTGGATGACGTTCCGACTTGGGCGCAGGCGACTGTGCAGGGCTGGACTCCAGTCTCGACAACTTGTCTTTGAGCTGCCCCAGTGCCGCTTCCGCTGCCTCCGCCCGGGCGGCCAGCATGTGCCGCGTGGGACTGCCAAAGCTGTCGTCTACTCCACCAACACTCTGAGAGACGTGTTGGCCCTCGAGCAGGCGTCGAAGCC
Organism: Tetraselmis chui; assembly: GCA_026401115.1. Taxonomy (NCBI): domain Eukaryota; kingdom Viridiplantae; phylum Chlorophyta; class Chlorodendrophyceae; order Chlorodendrales; family Chlorodendraceae; genus Tetraselmis; species Tetraselmis chui. Next base: position 163,614 of record JAPMLY010000236.1, on the reverse strand, counting down.
GATCACACTCGGCCTCGTTTTCTGCCAGCACAGCACGCGCCTCCGCCTCTGCGGCTCGAATAGACGACAGCTCGCCTTCAAGCTGCGAGCAATCTTCACGATTCGATTCCAGTTGTCTCTGCAGCGATGATACCTGCGCACTCGAGGCTTCCTGGTATCGAAAAGAGGAGGAAGCCAAGCCAGCTCGGATGATGAGTATCATTGAACCGCGACGTCGAACGAAGTCCACTAGGTTGCTGACACAACTTAAGATGCATTGACATAGGCAAAGCACAGTAGGACAAGGCGATATTGTGACGAGATGGGATGCGAAGGTGATGGACGTTCATGACCTGTAATTTCTGCAACCGCTGAAGCGCCTGCTGCTGCCCCTCCCTCGCCTCTGTGAGCTGCACCCGCATACTCTCCGCCGCCGCCTCCGCATCTCGAGCGGCCTCCCGCAGAACCTCTGCTGACGCGGAGAAGGGCCGGTCGGAGGGCGAGGAGGAACCGCCGCTGCCTGGCAACGGCGGCTTACCACCTGGACTTGCTCCCTGTTTGCCAGAAGATATGCCTTGCACAGCAGAGCGCATCTGTTGCTGCCTCCGTTCAAACTCCTGTCACACACACACACACACACACACACACACACACACACACAATGAACAACGAACCAGTAACTCAAGAAGCTCCACTATCACAGTGATTTCTTACGTGGGACACCTCACCTCCAGGTCACGCAAGTGCTCCTCCCTCACGGACCGCATCTCTGCGCGCAGCGCCTCCACTTCCGCTTGCGCCTGCTGCTCCTGTCGCACCAACCACAGTCACGAAAGATGTTAGATTGACACCAGCGTAATCAGCACCACTACACAGCTCCGGTGGAGGCGCGGCAGGTGCACCCGGACCTGTAGCGTCAATTGGCTGATGCGGGCGCTGAGCCGCGCTGCCGTAGCCCGAGCTGCCTTTAGCTCCTCAGACTCGTCCGCCAATACATTCCCCGCTATCTGCCATAGGAAGGCATTAGACAGAGCAGCTCAGCCCCTCTCAACATTACTTTTCCATGCCTTCCCAATTTACTCCTGCTATCCCACCAAAACAATTGTATCCGCAAACCTGTTGCGTGTCTGACATCTTCCGTCCTTGAGGCGACCGTTCAGAGGCGCTCCCCCGTTTGGACGACGCCACCAGCTGCGCGGACTCCAGCTCTGCCAACCGCTCATGCGCAACCGACAGCGACGCCTCCTTCTGCCGCAGCGCCGCAAGCGCAGCCGCGAGCTCATATCGTTGCTCCGCCGCACTTGTGGTCGCGTCGCGTAGCGCACCGTCCGCGTGCCCCCCCGCCAGCGCTAGCCTCGACTGCAGCTCACCCACCTCGTGCTCCTTCTCCATCAGCATCACCCGGAGCTCCTGCACCGCCTGCGGAGGGCTACGCCCTATCGCCAGCCCACCCTCGCCGCTCTCGTCACCCCCCACCTCCAGCAGCGCTGCCTCCATCCGCCGGTTGGCCTCCTCCAGCTGCTCTACCTTGACAAGCAGCGCCTGGTTGGCCTCCCCTGCGCTGTGCCCCCTCCACTCCACGGCGGCACCCTCCTCGCGCTCCAACAGCGCACCCTCAACCTCGTCCAGCCGCTTCCGCACTACCAACATTTCCGCCTCATGCGCCGAAACCACGGAGGGCATAAACTCGTAGCTGGACTCCGCCGTCAGAGCCTCCACCTGAGCCGTCAGCGTCGCTGTGCGCGCCTGCAGCGCCTCCACCTGCGCTCGCCTGTAGTTACCCTCTTCCTCGGCCACCTACATCACCACAATCACCACAATCAGTACCACCAACAGATTACTCACGCGTCACCACATTAACACTCTCGCAAAAGGTAGGAGGGGTTACTGTGCCGCTCACTTTTCGTGCAGCCTCGGCGGCGTCTCGCTCTCCGCACACTTTGACCAGCTCCTCTGCAAGAGAGCCTGCACTCCTGGGCGCCCCCCGCGACGCCTGCTCCAACTCAGCCACCTTGGCTCGTAGCGCCTGCGTCTCGCTCTCCCGCTCATGCGCGAGCTGCCCTACCCTCTCTGCCATTGCCTCCCTCTCCTGCGACACCCACCCAGACATACTCCGTCAACCCTCCCACCCAAGACACCCAACACTCAGCCGCACGCACGAAAGATGCTAACCTTTTCGAGTCTCTTGATGTCCTCGTTTCTCGCGGATAGCTCCTCCTCCATCGCCTGCGCCTGCACCCTTAAGCCTGCGGCCTCCTGCTCCAGCCAATTGTGCCTCGCCTCCATCAACTGAATACTCTCGTCTTTCTGTCCCAACAGCTCCAGGACCTTGCGGTTCCGCACCTCCTGCGCCGCACGCTCCCCCGCCACGGCATCCGACACGGCACGCTTCGCGTCCGGATGCGCCCCCTGCAACTCATCCGCCAGTCGCATTGTCGCCTCCAGCTGCACTTTCAGCCCCCGGTACTCTTGGTCCCTCTCCTGCACCTGCGCCCTCAGCTCGCCCGCCTCCTCCTCGAGCTGCTGGATGCTCGCCTCCTGTCCCCCCTGCACCGGATTACTGCCCTCCGCCTCCCACGTCATTTCATACGCACGAGCCAGCTTTTGCTCCAGCGCGCGGATCTGCGCAGTGCTGGCCACCAGCGCATCCGCCTGCTGCTGCACCGTGTCCTGCAGAGCAGCCACATCCTGCGCACTGCCACCCCTACCGGACCCGGATGCCACCGAAGCCCGCTCAAAGGAAAAGCTTGCTTCACCCCCCTTGTTCTCTACTACATTGGACTCAGAGGTTCTGGCTGGACTGCTGGTGGCGCTGCGAGCACGGCGTAATCCCGTTTGATTGGACACCGGACTGCTACCCTTTGAGCCCGGCGTCCTTCCCTACACGATCACAGACGGCAAGCAACAGGCGAATGCTTAATGGATATTCGAAAACAGTAACATCGCCAACTAAAAGAGCCTTGATACTAAACGGTAATAGCCAGCGTCAGTGAAAGAGTGCAATTTGATGGCATGACGCCGGTGGTGGCGGCCTTGTTGGTGATGGTGGTGTGTATGTGTGTGTGTGTGTGTGTGTGTGTGTGTGTGTGTGTGTGTGTGACGCACAAAAGAAGGCAAGTAGGCGTCCAGACCTGCGATGAAGCTGTATTGTCTCCGTCGCCCGCATCGCTGGCGAAGTGGAAAGTGGCGTAAAACTTCTGATCAAAGAAGGCCGACTGAGAAGGGCCACACAGACGGAACGTCAGGACCTACAATGCGTTAAGACAGTGTGTGTGTGTGAGTGTGTGTGTGGTGCGGGTAGGGGGGGTGGGGGGGGGGGGGGGGGGGGGGGGGGGGGGGGGGGGGACATGATTGAGCCACACGCACCTTGATGTGAAATATATCCCGCTGCCCATGTTGGTCGGTTTTCCGCGTGCGTGCAAAGCGAAGGACTCTCAGCTTGACCTGCACGGCCGCGCTCTCATAGGGTCCGAGCCGCAGGTTAGCGGGGCTGACGCTGTAGCGCTCTGCACTGCCTGGTCGAATGCTGACATCAGAGCTGGAGCCCATGTTGTTGGTGACTGTCACCGTCTGTGTATATGTCTGGAATAAGCGCCAACACCTCCACTTCAGCCGTTGAACCGCACCTATCACCCCGCATTCCCCGCCCCCTCCCCCACACCCTCCTCATGCCACTCACCTGACGGAAGCGCACATCTTTGAAAACAAGCCCCTCCGGCTCGAGGCTCAGAAAGGTGTTGGAGGGCGCCATAGTTTGCCGTTAGGGTTTTCAGGGTTTCCCTCACCCCGCCCGACAGCCCTCCTTTCCTCTCCACACAGCCGCTATGCGAACCGGAACCCAGGAAATATAACATTCACACAGACAGAGCCGTTAGGCACAGGACCCATTCGTTTGCCTGCCGTTCGTGTGCATGCTGACGGTGTGAGGACGAGCTGCGGACGGCGCGGCGTGGAGGACTCGCGTGAATTCAATAACCCATGCGCACAGCGTTGCGCTGACTGTCGTGCGAGAGCCTTCCGAACGTCGAGAGAGCCTCACCAGTACGACCGAGACAACATACTTTTCCAACCCAGCGAGAGATTGTGGGAACATGCATAGTAAGCTTAGAAACCTTCCCCTGGTCCAGCGCGAGTCGGTTCACCTTCCGGGAAGTGGTTCCGGCGAACGACGCGGTCAACGGTAGCAAGTGGGGTGGGTGTCCCTGGTGTCCAAAGCAGTGGTGTTTTGTGGGAAATACCTCAGCGATGCGTCCAGCCTCGAATCTAGCAGTCGACAATTGGCGCCTGGCTACCACGCCAGTCCACCCAGGCTACCTGTGAGTATTTCTTCTGCCCATTCTTTGACTCTGCTCCGTGTGGAGCGTCGACTTGTCGTTCCGTGTGTCCGCGCGAGGCCGCGCGAGGAGCGATCTCCCAAATATGTGACTATGTCGCTCTAATAAGTCAGTCATTAGCCGCCGATATTCCTCTAATAACTTACAATTAAATAATATAATACCGGGTCTATCTATCAGCTCATTTTCCCTGTCCGTGCTCATCTTGTGTTCCTGTAATCCAGTTTTCGTATCTATCAGCTTATGTACCCGTACCAGTAATAAACGAGCCAAATTGAAAATTGAAAAAAATTGCGCGCCCCTGCGGATATGGGACGGGACCAGTAAATAGAGGGTTTTTAGGGTCCATGGAAAAACCCCAATGGAGTTTCGCTATTCTATCTCGAAAGTGTAGTCGACAGAGCCCTCAGATTTTTTGGAGACGGCAGAGAGAATTTTTCCCCTGTCCGTGCTCATGTTGTTTCTCTTGTAATCAAGATAGACGGCAGAGCCACACCAGGAAATATCATGATCATCAGATATATACTACACTCCTCCACAAGATTCCGGACATGCATCATGTTAAGCATAAGCTAGTCAAGAACACGCTCCCCTCTCACCACGTCAAGCACGACGATACCCGAGTACCACCCAATTGTAGGAGAGCCGAGAAGCAAGCCGAGCAGTAAGCCTCCATCCGGGGTGGTTAGACCTCAGCTAAAAGCGGGTGTTGTCGGTGGAGTTTGTCGAATTAAGCCCATAAACTCCTGAGAAATTGTCTGAACTACACACGTCATTTTGAGCGCCACGCTTGGGCATTGCTCAAGCGCTCATACCAAGCTGCATACTTCTCTGTGTTCCACAACATCGCATTTTTGGGGGCTTTTTGGAGGGGGTTTGGAGGCGTGGGTGCCGTGTTCAATGCGCGAGGTTTGGTTTGCGGGTGTGTTAATAGAGCACGGAAGTTCACGCCGCTGGCACGGGTGATTCTTTGGAAAGCAAGCGAGCAAAAACGCACATGACGAAGGTTTGGATAAACACTGCACGTTGTAAACATGCGAGGGCGATTGGCTTAGGGGAGGGGCGAGGTCCAACTTGGCCGTTAAGGACGCATCACGTTGACGGTGGTGTTTGGAATGCTTGGGTATGTGCTTGTGCCAACCACACCCGCCCCACGCGTGGCACGCGTCGGGAGTTAGGCTCTGAGGTCAATAGGAATGAAGAATTGGTAGACATATATCGACAAACCCCGCACAAATCGTCTCAGGAGGTGAGCCGACTTGGATGGGTGTTACTTGGCACTGCGGATCAGCTGTGCCGGTATAATTTGCAAAATAAAATAATTCATAACAAATCTATTTGTGGGATTTTGAACACTATAGTAGTTGCGTTTGACGTGCATTGAACAGACGCGTCCAACGGTACCTGTTACAAGAAATTTTGACTATAAATAAGTAAGTTATGATCGCTTGAACACTGTGGCCGAAAGCGGCTTGCCCTTGGGTTGTGCGCATATCGGTGGTAAGTCTACATACGCGATTTCCTGCGTTTCCCCCACAGCGGCCTGCCCAACACCTCTTCCCTCCGTCGCCTGTGCATTATATTTGCGCGACCGTCGCATCAACGTTCATATTGCGGCGTTGTGCGCCCGTTACTCATTTCCTCTACCAAGCACGGCGACTGTTTGAAAGAGCGTGCCGCACGGGTGCGGGCGCGATAACCCCAAGTACACATGCCCGGCAGTGTTCGAACTCGCCCCTCGCAGTTGTCGGTGCATTCCATTTTGCGCGGAAAAGCATTGCCTGGGATTTCAGGATATTTGTCAATAAAACCGACGCATGATTACATTTTCTACTTGCGAAGGTGCGAAATCTTGTCCGGACTTTTGGGGAGGAGTGTAGCTAGGCACTGATTTGTTGCATGTAAGATTTATTTTCTCAGATGTATGCCCCTCAAATTGTCGGCTTGCAATCATTGTAATTCACTTCCTTATTTCTTTCACATTCAATCGTCTAATCTCATGTCTGCATCACACACACAACCTCTATCAGCGTGTAGTTTCAACACTCCCTATTGATTGTTTTATATTATATAGAAATTAGACTTTTTACAAAAGTAATACGGACAAGTACAGGTACCGATAAATCGGATGTTGTCTCACGGCGTACCTAATATTGCTATTTAGGTCTTAGGGTTAGGGTTTTATACCGGGGGGTCTCTGTTATCGGAGCAAGGTTGTTACCGCCGCCCCCTCGCGATGCCTATTAGCGCGTGCGCGGGCTGCATGGTAGCGAATGTTACAACGGGGTAAAGGAATTGCGAGAATTGAGTTGCAGCAAGCAAGTTACCGCATGTATAAAGATATCTAGTGCGCACAAGAATATGTAGGAATACGTGTGCGGGCATTGATATCCCATAACTGCAGCCCCTCTATATATATCGTTGACCGTACACTCATGCACGCTAGAGATCTACATGGTTGTTCACTTGCAAAGTGGTCTATATGGCGTGTAGTTTAACAACGCTTGTGTGAAGGTCACCGTCTTGTGCTTGAACGTTGGACTTGTCGGACGCGAGTGATTCGTGCGTGGCCGTTGCTGTTGAGGGGGTGATGTGTACGGATAATATGATTTTGAAAACCTTATGTATATATGGCTTCCCCACAACTATTGATCACGCGGATCGCAGCTGCCGGTAACTTGTTTAGCCCCCTACCGTACCAAGCATGGCACGGCTACATGGTTGCCAACGCCCACCGCGAGGAGGTAGAGGTAAGTGCCGACGGGCTTGCGAGCGCAACCCCTTCAGGGGCCGCCGCCGCTGCGCCGCCGGCGGGCGCCGATTTACATTATAACAGCTTTGCATTTCTACTCGAAACAATTTTATATGCTTTATCTCAATATATGCCAATGGCTTTCTAGAAAAGTGTAATGCAAGAGCATCAACAGTGATGAAAATGTAACTGATTTACAACAATATTGTGTTAACAATTGTTGTCTCCGGGCGCTCCCTAGAAACTGCCATTTAGGTCTCTTAGGTTAAGGGTTTGCGCCGTGAACCGCTAATTCCAACCTCTCCATTAGTAATAACAACACAGTCTAAATCATACCCGTAGGTAGTGAACAATTTTATTTTATTCTTTTTATTTGTTGCAGTCAAGTATGACATAGAATTTGTCTCTAATTTGACACGATGCGCGGCGTGCTCTACACACTGCGAGGGCGCCGATCAGCCTAGTTGGTCGGTCTCTACTGGTCGCGTCGGGCATATATGACCTCTGCTCGTGCCGGAGTTGGAGAGGAGGAGGCACGCGAAAAAAACCCTCCCTCAAGTCGTCGACGGTCTCGACGCGATCTACGCACACACCCCTCTGAGATGAACGCTCCTCCCTCAGAGGCAGCCCTCTACTTGGCGTAGGCTTCCTTCCCCTTCGGCTGCTAGAAAGGAAGGAAAACCAACATTACCCTCAGCTAACAAAATTGCCGCATCGATACGAATGTTAACTACATCATCTCGTCTAACGATGCCCAAGGGATAAACATGTCTTCTTGTAACATGGCTCGTCTTCAACGCCTAGGGTTATTGCTGACCATCATAGGAATATGCACATGTTTACCGTTGGCATAACGTCCTGGAGGCAATATAGAGGCCGGATTAGGGAATCTATAAGTATATATATAAACAACATTGCTTCTACTATCGCTTGGTCAAACAACTGCATTATGCTTACACTTCAAATTGGCTTCGAAGCTCATTTCTTCCCACCCTGTGGCCTCCAACGTCTCCCTACGATCCACCCCTCCTTTCACGAAGGTCACTACGTCCAGCGGGTCGACCTTTCGCTGTGCCGACCACTCGCGCGACTCTATCTTCTCCTTCCGGTCCCGTCGAGCTTCAACCCGCTGCAGCGGTTGCTTTGGCGCCCCCTCGAGCTCATGCTTTTCAACCCGATGGACGATATATCGCCAAACGACAGTGTCATCGCAAACGTTGTCGACCGCTTGCTCTTGAAATTGTCGACCCCCCCCCCCCCCCCCTCATCTCACCGACATACCCTACGAGGGCCGTCACTTTCATACCCATGTTCTCGCGATTGCCAATTGCTTTCTTTTCCGACTCGATGGGAAGATTGGCGAAGGTTTTAGAACCCGAATCATGAGGTCTTCATCTTCCGTCAGCTTGTGGCCGACTCTCCCGCTCACGCCTACGAATAAATTTTCTATAAAAGATCCATGTCGTGGCCGGATAAGATGCATTTTCAACCGAGCATTCTAACTGAAATACAATATAGTATGTGTCTAACTTACTGACAATAATTTATTACTGCTCACGCCCACACTCCTCGCGTATGCCCCCCCCCCCCCCCCCCCCCCCCCCCAACCGCCTTACTTGATTCATGCGCATCTTGAATTTAACAAAAAAATCTTACAAGAAAAAGCAGAAAAGGCCACCAAGCAAAAAGAAGAAAAGAGGAAAAAACCTAAGCCCGAGGAATTGGAAGGCATGCCACAGCATCAGCACTGCCCTCTTGCAAAGCATATTGAATTTGTCAATTACAATTTGTTTCTTACCACCACCTCCAAGCCCGTCCTTCACAACATGAAATTATTTGTATCTTCATTGCCGACGGACGCATTTCTCTCATCTCATCCCATTCATTCATGTATAATTTTTTTAGGATTTCAATTCACTGCAGATTTTGCTGTTACGGATACTAATTTTTCAAGCGTCCGTTCACTGCGTTCTTGGCCTCCCCTTTCTTACACAATGTTACAATGTAAATCAGTTTTTGATTGGATATTAGGATTACTCAACTCTTGACGATTGTCACATTACCAACAATATTACCATGTTCAGCGTCGTCTCATGGCAAAGCGATGGCTCGTGAAATTATGAAAAAGACTCCTCCATTGTCCTCTTTGAAAATGAATATGACCCTACCTCTGCCACTTATACTACCGATGAAACCCTCGCCGGATATTTCCTGTGGTATAATTGATCAACACCCCGAGTACAAAGATAAGATTCAGTCACTCCTTCGAAAATGTAAATCATATGTAAACCTCTTGACATTCTCCCACCGTTACGCCATGGCCTTGATCCCAACTTGCCCCTTGCCCCTGATTTACTTTACCACCCCCGGGTGAAATTCATCGGTTTTTCTCCACCGCTGAGTTAGACGAACTCTAAATACAGCAATTAAATCAACCCATTACATTGCTTCAAGTTTTATTACCGAATCTTATTCACCTTATACCGCCCCAATCATCTTTGCCCGCGAAGCAAACGCTGGTCTACGCATGTACATTGACTATCGTCAGCTTCTTCACAAATGCACCCGTAAATCGTTTTTTTCGTACCCAATGATGACATGCTTCTCGCCATGCTTTTATTATGGCGCACTCGTGTATACAGCTGTTGACCTCGCTTTCGGATATGGAATTAAGTCCGCCGACAAAAATAATAAACATAATTTCAAAACTCAGACTGGTCAGTTCGAATGGCTCGTTATGCCTATTGACGCCACCTCTTCCCTCTCTTTGTACCAACGTTAAATGAACCACATCCCCCAACCACAGAAAAGCACTTGAAATTTTGTTACCTTGACGACAATTGTTTTAGCAATTTGCATTGCGATCACATTCAGCGCATTGATGTAAGCCTTTCCCTTCTCCAACCTTGACATTCGCTTACGCCTTCAAACGTGTTTTTTCGCCCGCAACGAACTCGAATACCTCGGTCACATGGTAAGTAAAGCGTGACAACGACTTTCCGAGAGCAAAATCTAGCCGCCTTCGAATGGCAACGCCAACAAAATAAGGCTAGGGATCAGCCATCGATGCATCGTCGATAGTATCATCATCACCTGGTGATAGTGCCATCGATGTGATAGGTTGCGACATCGACATCGACACGATGGCAATATTGCTAGTATCAATGCCATCAATTATCAAAACAATTGGAAAATATTGATTATCTTAGCCCGATGTATCAATATATCGTCCCAAATATCGATACATTGGCGATAACATCGGCTTAAATTGCCATCGATGTTAGTATCCCAAACTATCAACACTATCAACATCGACAATCCAAGATATCAATACCATCAACATCGACGTTTCAAGATATCATTACCATCAACATCGACAAAATTCACTTGATCCCTAGTCTTACAACAAAACGTTCATGAGACTCGACGTTTTCTCGGTTTTCGGTAGTTTCTATCATCGTTACGCTACTTTGACATGGTCGCACTCCGTAATAATACTTGCCGTGACAATTGCAAATTTCAATGGACCGGACGCGAACAAACCACACTTACCGCCCTTCAGCAATCCTTGTGTTTGGCCCAAGTCCAGGTGATTGAACTCTCGCACCGGCTCGATTTTCGAATTATTCGTAATTAGCACCGATGCGAGCAAATTCGCCGATGACGTGGCGCTGCCTTGTTACAAGATACTTCGATGGGAACCTCCGCCTATGCTGTACTTACTTCGCTTATGTCCTCCACCCAGCTCGCACCAATTACCCTACTTACTAATAAAAAAATCCGATGCGTTGTTCGTGTATCAAAATAATGACGTTGCTACATCGAAGAAGGCGGCATTGCTAAAATAACGGCCATCACGGAACATGCCACCCTTCGTCACCTTCCCACCCAAGAGTCACTTGGTCGTCGACACGCTATTTGGTTAAACGATTTATCACCGTGTCCCGAATTGAATACTCGCACGAACGAACCCGTCATATACATTTTTTTCTGTGGGGGTTTCTCTAACCAAGCCGATGCCCTTTCTCGCCGCCCCGAGTTCTGACACGACTAAGCCGCCGCTGAACTCCACTTACTTGCTAAGGATCTGAAGGACATGCACGATTTCTTTCTTCTATGTATCACCTTCAAGTTGACCCCGACTTCCTTCATAACATCCGTACCGGCTATGCCCTTGACCCCAACTGCTGCGACAACACTCACCCCAACGGCGTCCGCTTTGACGCCTCCGACAAGTTACATTGAATGCCCGATAATCTATGTTTACCCAAGGACCGTGCCCTCCTGGACCTCATTTTTTCCGACTGCCATACTACCGTTGGACATTCTGACGCAAACCACACCGTACCCAATGTTCCTAAAAATGTTTTGGTGGCCACGCATGCGCAAATTCGTTGCGAATTTTTGCAAAAAGTGCAACACATGTAATTGCGTTATAAACCTTACTTCCAAATCCCTCGTGGCGTTGTCTCCCTCTCCGCCCATGGAAAACCATCGTTTTCATTTTACCGCCACTCGATGGCTTTGATTGCATAACCACTTTCGTTGACATCTTCACTAAGCAAGCTAGTGTCTTTTCATGTTCAAGTCACATCAATAATGCCACTCAACTCACCCGCATGTTTCTTGATAATAGTTACCGCCACCACGGTATATGCCGCACCATTGTTTCCGACCGCGACTGTAAATTCACATCCACATTTTGGTTGTCACTTTTCAAATCCATTCAATTTATATTAGGTATTTTCAGCTCTTACCACTCTCAGACCGACGACGGCCAAACCGAACGAACGCATCGCACCATCGGAAAAATCTCCCTTTGTTGTTTCACCAAAAACGCGATGATTGGTCGAATTGCATGTCGTTGACCCAATTTCGCACACTTATTATGCCCATTTCGCCATCAACCGCTCAAAGCCGCTCGAAGCCCTTTGCGGCCTTAATCCCCTCACACCCGCGAACCTCCTTACCGATCGCCCATGCTGTGGCCCAATGAATGTCGTCGTTAGCATGCACGACGTCCGTGACTTCAGAAAAAAAATATGCCGGGTGTTTCCCAAACCACATATGCCAATCCCCACTCCACCCCGTTTTCAGAAAACGACCGCGTATGGATTTCTATTGACGTCTTTCTCCTCAGGGATCAGCCATGTACAAAATTTCGGCAAACGCTATAATATCGGACCCTATTATGCAATTTCTATCAAAATTCCATCCCAAGCTCACCACCTTCGCCAGCTCGCCTCCCCTCGTCTATCCAGTGCCAAAGTGACTTCCATATTTCGAAAATATGCCACTCACCGGATTTCCCCCCACACAATGTCCCTGCCCGCATTGCTCCCCCACAAAACGAATTCGGAGGCATTTACCGAGACTCGTATTATGCATCGGAAATTTGAGACGCACCGAAAGCACACATGTGGCCATGCAGCTTCTTACGCCGCGCGCTGTAGGCGAAGGAGCATAGACAATGCATGGATGGGCGAGGCAAAATGAAAGGGACCGGCATCAATCATGGGACCGATACATTTAATTGTAATTTCAACTGGTGGTCCGAAGTTTAAACTTAATGGATTGGTGGAATGTTGCATCAGAGGTTGGAACATGTCTCCACCTCATCCTTACATACAGTAATTAGCAGGTTCCTCGAGCACATGCATGCTATGACTACTCTACTCTTAGATTAAAACCTTTGGCGTACACAAATGATCTGTATGCACTGCTGTGGTGTGATGCGGCCGCTGTCATGCCCAATGCCTTGTACTCGTAAATGAAAGTGAACTCGGGTTACATCTTGCTTTGGCCTCACTTGACAACACTATACGAGGGAAAGCACGCACACAATATTGGGCGACCAACGGAAGACTTTCTTCGGGGTGTGTCACGCGCATTCATTCCTCTAAATCGAGGCGATAGTCAAGCGAAGGGGGCGGAGGCGGGCCAAAGTCATCCCACGGGGATTCAACCACAAGGAAGCGACGCTGACGATTGCGCAGTATGAACACCTACAACGCAAGCGGGCACGAAAAGGACGGTCAAGGGGTTGGAATGCGAGTGCGGTTGAGCGGATGCTTGTTGCCCCCAACACTATTTGACATGGAGAGGATGGGGGAGGCAGCAACGGAAGTAACTCACCTCGTCCCACCCTAGACGCCGCCTGATGTCATCCAACCTCTTGGCAATCCGGCCTGCATCCGGGAGCTCTGCCGTCCTAGACGCTGCACGAAGGGAAACCTGATGCATGGAAAATACCGTAATCAAACAAGGCCGCCTTCATAATCCTCTGGCATTGTACCCACGGCAATTGCACATATACTGAAGTGGATGGGGGAGGTGGACTCACGGTGTTGTCACCGGTTGGGATAAGGAACTCCACATCATCGGTACTCACAACTCTAGGGCAAAAGCGGGCATCTCAGGCGCGGTTCACACATGATCATTGGTTGCAGTGACTGTTAGTGAAACGCGCACACGTGAGGGCCGTACGGTTGAGGGGGCCCTGGGTTGCGAAGGACACCCACAGGTACTTGATGCCCGTCTGCATTTGGACTTGGCCACCGAGAGAAAGACACTCTCGCATGATTCGCTCCATCGCCTCCTCCGCGCCCCCCTCGCACTCAAACTCCCACGGGTTGTAGAAGTACGCGGGCCTGGCGCGAACAACAGGGTTGCGTCAAGTAAGGCTCAATTGTGGGGAGTCATGGAAACATGTGTTCGCATCGCGTTGGATGCGCAGGGAAGTCGGTCTAGCCGCCCCCGTCGCCTCTAATTGCTCACCAACTTAGTCCCATTAGTTCAAGATTACATGACGAATAGAAGCATTCGCACTGCGAAGCAGAGTGACCATGAGCCGAGGGAGTGCAATGGTCTGAATTGCATGGCAGCGCAGCTGATGGTCATCAGACAAGCCGCACAGTGCAGAGACCGTTGGTATGTGATCGAATGATATGGTACATTGACGTGGTTTGACAGATGTGACATCTGCCCAACAATCGGGCCACGTAATTGGTACAACACCGCCCAGCGCTGGAAACCCCACTATATGTGGCTAGGGGTCACAAGGGACTTCCATAGGGTTCCTATATCCGCGGCTGCCCTTTATTTCCGTCTAAGGTGTGCATATGAATCGAGAGTGAAACGTTGACAACATATTTCTTTTCTCTAAGGTCACTGCGTGACAGCCGCTATCACGATACATGGGAGACTTCCGAGGAAATGGGGTGAGAGCCCCTTCGCATTTCGTGAACGTTAATGTGGCCAGTGCCGTCCGTGTCGTAGGTCGTCATGATCTGATCCACCAGCTCCCCCTCCACCGCGCACCCCAACACCCGCTCCGCAAACTCGTGCACCTGCGCCCGGTTCAAAACCCCGTTGTGGTCGATGTCGTAAAGGTACCCTGTGAACAAGACGGACGCCACCATGTCCGCCTTACTCACGCGACCGTCGCCGTCGAAGTCGCACTTGTTGAACACCTGGTCTACCACAAACTCGGGGTCGAATTTGGCTTTCGCGGCGTTTACAAACGCGTCTTTCGTGACGTAGTCGGACCCGTGGCTCGACAGCTCGCTCCAACCCCCCATCATCAGCCACATCAGCCGTGAGAAATAGTTCACGATCACCATCTTGCAGGGTATGCCGTCGTTGGGCAGGAAGGGCACCGTTTTCGCGAACTCCTTCATCGGTTCGATATTGTCGATACCCTAAACAGAGCACCACCACCACCACAATTACCAGCTTAACCCCCGCGCTGCGCAGTAAGACCCGAAAACGACAACACACAGACTCGAAGGAGGCGACCTTCCCTACCTGGAGGTGAATAAGCGTCACCACAATCGAGTACGTGGCGTCCATATCTATCGGCTCGTTTCGGATGTGAGTCACCTGACGAGTTTCATCGCAAAATCGCATCTCGTCGTCGATCTGGGTAGCAGCAGCAACAAATCACCTGCCCTTAACACACCCTTCGTTATTGCGTCAACCTCAGATCAGACGCCGGGAGGTCGCCAGCATGGGTGCGCGTGCATAGGGAACTAAACGAGAGCACGTGACACGATTTCCGACCTCACCTGCATGAACCCGCCATACTCGACCGCTGGGTGCTGAAACGAACCTGCCCGAGTAAATGCGACGATATCCGATATCACCCGCCCCGGCATCTCTACGCACACCAGCTCGTTGTTAAACGGCATCTCCGCCTCCAGGTCGGACAGGAAGAAAAATTCCGTGCCGTCGGGGTAGTCGCGGTTCGCCCGGATACCGCCGCCGTTAAAGAGGCAGCCGTCGCAGAGGAAGCCGTCGCGCATCGCGGAGCACAGCAGGGAGCCGACCGTGGTTTGCTGGAACCGAGAGTTTTTGCTGCTGAGTTTCACGCCCGCGGGCACCGGACACAGGGGGGCGCGTTTGACCTGTGCCCACCCATATTACCACTCAGCGCACCCCAAAATGTGTACGCCTCGCGGAACAAGTAAAATCCCCGAACACCCACAGATAGAGATAGACAGAGAGTCACACACATAGACGCAGAGAGAGAGAGAGAGAGAGAGAGATACACAAAAACACATAGTCACACACACACAGAACGCTTTCGGGCATTTCAGATGGAAATGGAAGAAGGTTCGAGGTATGTATGTGCGTGTGTACCTCCTCTACTCGCTCGTAATGTCCCGCCACCCTGGCGCTCACTTGCGGGTCGGCCGGAAAGTCCTGCGCGTCGACCAGCGACACCCGCACCTTTGGGATGCTTGTCTCGGGCGTGGCCCACACAACATCCACAACCGCGATAAACTCCGCCTCGGCACCGGCCTGGGGTTGAACGCCACCCATAAGCAACTCGACCCACGCAAAAGACCAAGTAAAACACAATAACCAACACAACACGAAACGGTCTCCACAGCAGCATGTCACACCTTGATAATTTTGCAACCCGCGTGCTGTTCGTACATCACCTCGTGGTCATGCCCGCCCAGGATGATTCTCAGCGGGGATATTCTCCCACCGCCGTTCCCCTCCACCCACCGATTCCCCCGCGGCCCCCACCGCCTGGCCAGCCCCACATCGTGCGGCATGTCCTGGTGCGTCATCGGGATCACCGCATCCACGCCCATCTCGGATAAAACACCCCACGCGCGGTCGAAGGCGTCGCCCACGGGCTCTATGAAAGCGTCCCCGTAGGAGCCCTGCCTATAGAGGCCCGGGTCCTCTGTCAATAGCCCCAGCAGACCTACCCTTCGTTCCTACACCACATACACACCGCGGCAGCCACTACCGCCATCAGCGCTGAGCCGAGCGAAGGTCTCAAGCTCTTAATATGTATGGAGGACGCAAATGAGCGACACCCGCAATTTACCTGTCCCCCGCCGCGCACGGTGATGATATCCCATTCCGGCAGTGGAGACAAATCATGCATAGGCAACGCCATGTTGGTGCTTATCCATTTGAAGTTACTCTCCTTGATGCGCGCAAGCATGTCCGAGTAGGGGATATCGCATTCGTGGTTGCCAAAGCAGACGTGCGTCAACCCAGTTGCGTTCATCACATCCACTGCCCCGTGGCCCTGGTCCAACCCTGAGTCGACCGAAAAGGCCCCCATTAATTTATGTATAGTAAGGGATATAAACCAACACACTGACGTCCTGGACGCAACATAGCTGACCTTGACCACCATTCATGATGTCATTCTTATGTGGAGGGGTGAAAGGGATGGACTGATCGGGTGATGGCCCCACCTGACAGGAGGCTAGGGGCCAGGAAGTCGCCTGCCAGAGTGACTATCGTGTTGTCACCGTTTCGGTGCTCGTCTATGCATGCTTTCATGTGGGGATAGTGGTCGAGGACGTAGACGTCGTTGATCGCGAATATGCGGAGGGTGCAGGCGTCGGGTTCCAGGGATGGGATGTTGCAGAAGGGGTAAGAGGCGGTAGCGCCCACGCAGTCCACCTCGCCGGACCCGTAGGGGTCATAACAGTGGTCGTTGAGATCATACTGTTCCAAAGACTCATATATGGAACCTGAACGGAGTGAGACACTACCATCAGCGCTCCTTTCCCCTCTCCCCACATTCGCACCACCATCTACAAGTATACCGACCCTGAGTCACATGTGAACTACAATAATATAAGGGCAACCCCTCACCAGAACTGCTGAAGTTCTTGTCAGGTGAGAGCGCTGGGTCGGAGGGAGTTCGCGGAGCCATGGCAGCTAGTGCGCCCACGCGCCCCCGCGCTACTGACCGAGATGACGTGGAACCACGAAAACCCCATACGTTGGGCGAGATACTCCCAGATGTGGAGGTGACCCCTGAGCAACTCGCGCCGCTGAAAGGCGACGGGTCAGGGTGAGAGAGGGCAAGATGGAAAGACAGCTAATGACTGATAGGAAATAATTATGGTTTTGCTCTGTTGAGTTTTAACTGTGGCATCGGAATCAAGAGCCCTGATGGCCCAAAAGAACCCGCCCATCGTCGCATAATTGTGACTTATCCATGCCCAGTAGCCATGTAATGCCTGGATCTACAGCTACTGATAGTCTGTAGCTCCTCCTGAGGGAGGAATGAAAGGTGGCAGCGGCAGTCTTACCTGTCATCATAGGACGATCGACACGCACGCGAGCTCCCACAAGTGCCCAGCGTATCGTTCACTCCGCCGACACCTACAAGCGCAGGACGGCATATTGGTCAGCATTTGCATGGGGTGGGGAGGGAAGGTGAGTAGTGAGCTACAGCTGAAGCCTTACTGTGTTAGCCATCGGGTAGGAGGTTGCACTTACAGGTGGGGCAGTCCCCCACGACGGGCGACTTCTCGGCCGGCAACTGCGGGAGAATAGTGGACAAGGCGAGGCCGCCGAGGGACTCCCGTCGCCCGACGCCGCAAACAATTCGACCGCATCGCAAAGAATCTGTGGCGAATGAACAAAGAAGTCAAATTTTCAGAGGTAGTGATAACAAGAAGCAACGCGAGGTGCGACTGGCGTTGTCGCGACAATTGCAAAACGAGCTCCCCGGAAGCGATTCACCTCCGAGTGCAGAGGAGTACTGACCAGACAGGCCAGCGCCTCTAACTGCATGACAATCGACGCGTAGAGAAGCGGAAAACGAGCAGGAAGCTGCTGGAAGCGGCAGGCACAGATGGTGGTGCTGGTTGGAGAGGGGGGCAGCGGTGAGTGTCGTCGAGTACGGTTGTGGGCTCCGACGGGGACCAGAAACCCTGCTCACAACCGCGGCTGGCGTCATGACACGACCCGCAGCCACTATCACCCTCAATTGTCGTCCCTGTCCGAATACGAAATGGCGCGGCATATTGTGTCAGCCCAGCTGAAAAATGAGGAAACTGCAGCGCTGGCCCCGCGGGCCTTCGCCTCGTTGGTGTCCATAAATAAAAACGACAGCAACGCCAGAGCATAATGTGACTAATGTACTGTGTCAACCCTACGCTCGAGACTATCTATGGCCATCGGTCTGAACAACAGACGCGGGCCGGGTTGGGACTTAGGACGGGAAGCTACAAGCGTTGCTTCCCCTCCAGGCGCTTATTGATTAAAGCTAGCTAGCTTATTGGTCAGCCATGCAAGCGCAATCAATCGGAATTTGTCAGAGATAGAGAGGGCCAGTGGGAAGGCGCGCGCGATGTATCGGTGCCAAAATATCTCTGTAAGCATCCCGAAACGGCACAATAACGCGCGGAACTTGCGCTCAGCTGAGACCGGGATGAGCACAGCTACAGCCCACCTTATAAACAACGACCGAACTTAACAGTTGCTCTTGGATCAATCCCCTTCCGTACCTGTCACAGGGGTCCGAAGATGGCGCTGGGGTCCGCCTGCGGTCGGCGTTCTGGACTGACAGTGGGGAGAGGAGGAGACTTTTGCCGCTCAGTAGATTCTCAGCTGGACCGCATTTTTCGGTCTACCTGTATAATGGACCCAAATCATGCGCTACATCAATGCTCTGTCGGTAAATATGAACCGCTATTATTACCTTAGGGGTGTCCGTCTGTCATTGTGTACTGGACCTCTGGGAGCAATTACGGTGTTACGCTGTTAAGTGTAGACGCGCCAGATCGGCGGGAAATCGTATCAGTGATTCTGTTTGGGACGTCGCTGTGTCGGTTCTTTTTAGTTCTTACCAACAAATTGGTCACACTGACCGAATATGGCCCGCATATTTCCATTTCAATGCGAATATATGTCGTCCACTCTGGAATGTGCTGAGTTGTCAAGTGAACCAGCGTACGTTGCGTGAGCTTTACAACAACAGGTAGTATACGCGAGTTGGGTTACTTACAGTTCATGATGCTCCCTTTTGGCAGCACGTCTGTTAGTGACAAGGACGACGGATAACTGATCATTCAGGCGAGCTTTCATCAGCGGGAACGAACCCTTCAGCAAATAGATCAAGAGTGCCGAGATGATGGTAGATCAAGAGTGCCGAGATGATGGCCGACGTCGCTTTGCAGCATCGACAAGGCAAAGGTTGTGAGGTCAGATGTACTACAGTCTTCCGCACCTGAGGTTGGAACACTGCAGATGACGGAACGTTGACCGCCTTCCCCGAACTGGGAAGACGGCGCGGTTATCGATGCACAATAGCAGAAAATAGTGAAATCCTGCGAAGATAAATATGGCGCAAGACTCTGTACAGACACTCGTTCCCGAGCAACGTCACTGCATTCAGGATGTGCCAGGTGCGGTTCTGGCAAGGGCCATATGTTTGGCTTGTGGAAGCGACGTGAACGGGCTGTTGGCGAGTGGGGTGGCTGGCGTCAGTCGCGCCTTCCTCGAAGCGAGTAGGGCAGCCGTCGGGCAGTGCGAAAGGTGAGCGCCAACGCGTAGCACCGGGTGTGCACCGGGCGTGCACCGGGTCTCGTGCACAGCAGCCTAGAGACACTCAGCACTTATCGCTATGTGCCTGGCCTCAGGCTAAACTGCCAGAGCCACAGCATGAAGCAGTCGATTGGGAAGGGCCGGGATGATCGGCTGAGGCGGTTGCTACAAAAGACGCGCGCATTGCGTCGGCTCAGTCTGCACAGTGCGTATATCGTTTGTGAGTTACTTACATTATGTGCTGGACGCGTTGCGGATGCACGCGCAGTGAACTGGATCCCACTGCTGCCCTAAATATATCACCGGCTTGCCTCTGTTTGCCTCGCCCCAGGCACAGGGGTAAAGCGCTTGGCGTTGACGACGGCTGTGGTGAGCGGTCGCTAGCTTTCACTTGTTGCACCAAAAGAGCCCACACACGCCCTGTCCAGCGTCAACTCCATGGAAACTCTAACACGTCTTTCTGACAACCTCCATGCATGCTGGCTATTCCGTCAACTAAGGGCTATGCGTTATGTTGCTATACCTTAACAGCAACAGAACCCGGGGCTGGAGGTGCTGGACTTGGGGTTCAGCTACAACCTGTCGTCCGATGATATTCAGGTGTGTCATGGAATACACCAGCGGCACCGCCATCAGGCCTTAGCTCCGCAGCTTGGCTACTGACATTGCTTCTGCTGTGTGGTGCTTGTGTACAGGCTGTGGCGTGGAACTTGCCGCATCTGCAGGTCAGGAATGATGGTTTTCATGCTTTGCTTACTGAATTGGAATTGTGGTGTCCTACTGAGCACGCGTAGGCAAGCTATTGCTTCATGGCTGGCGTGAGGCGACTGAAACGGAATCGTAATGCCGGGTGTGTGCAGGAACTTTCCCTTCAGAGCTCCAACGAGGCTGTTGGGGACGGGAGCTGCCTCGTCCCCATTCTGAAGCAGGTGACGCCAAAGGAGGCCCACCATTGCTGCGCTTGCTTTGATTCCGTTTCTTGATACATGCAATATCATTTCCACTTCCGCTTTGGCTCAGAGTCCGTGCCTGAAGTCGCTGAACCTCTCTTGGTGTCGCGAGTTTGACAACAAAGTAATGCCTCAGGTGAGGGCACGCTTCCTATGTGCATGTTCTAATGGCCTCATGCGTGTGTCTATTTCCTCCTGCGCCCATTGCCTCACTAGGAACGATGAAAAAACACCCATGGCCGCTTCTGCCGCGCAGGGCTTGCTCTCAAGGCTTCGTCATCTCAATGTTCTGGGCTGTGAACGCGTGGATGACAGTATCTGCGGCCAGCTTCAGGTGAGCCCTGCGTTGCCCCTGCCTTCAGCTCTCCGGACATAGTGATCGTGGCTGTTAGGGCGTGTGAGAGACACAATATGGAACTCATGTCATTGCTATTACTCCGGTGTCAATCACAGAACGTGGCGACCCTCAACCTCGCGTTCTGCCCAATCTCAGACAGCGGACTGTCGCTGCTCGCACATCGGAGCACCAAGTTACAGAGCCTGGTACGCACAGGCACCCATAGCACTCCACCGGAACCCCAACGTGGCATCACCCCGTGACAGGTCCCGTCATGCCTGTGCAGGTGCTGGCCGACAAAGCAGGTAACCTTTGGAGCTGTGGCAACTGGACCACATCTGGCTTGGCAACATTCCGGTCAATAAACCCCAGAGTACACATAACGCTGGCGAGCAGCTAGGGCAAGGCGATTGCGAGGTATCAACTCTTTGCGCGGCGCGGTTTTCAAGTGTCGTCCTATTCCTCCTTTCACACTGTCGGCAATTATTTGATTTACAAGCTTTCATCGAAGCCCTATTTGAAATCGCGTCTATCTGCTCGGCAAACGCACCATTGGTGGATGTGACGCTGTATGGAAAGGGTACAACATAATTTAATTTATGTTATTGAAGTGAGCAGCGGTTTCTCTGTAGGGCAATGGGTGGCACCTCTCAGTAGCTACACGATGGACAGTGTAAGCGTAACGGCGGTGCAGAACAGCGTGAGTGGTTCATAGGGATGAATGGCATGTGTTGGTTGAAAGCATGGGGATATCTTCAAAATCGGCAGGTCGCGCATCGCCTGCAAGTTCGGAGGATGCACACTACAGGCCAGTTACCATCGACATTCGTACCAGCGGAGCAGAGCTGTGATAACTGATGCATCGCAAATGCTGTCACACGCAGCAATCATTGTCATTTAATTACGTCGCATTTGTGAAAATCCCTGACTTGCGTAAGGAAATAATTCAATGTATCTTATGGATAATGCGTTGTGAAGTGCGACGTGAAAGGCGCAGCTCACTAAAGTCGGCTTAGCAATGAAACATTTTAACCGAAAGGCGAACAGACCGCTCCTGCTCAATGAGGTTGATGATTGGAAGCCGCGTAATATGTGTGACGCATTATTCTCTGAAGCACTGTGCGATGAGCAGGAGCGACCGCTATGCAGGTGAGCAGCGCATGCACCCATGTCTTGCATCTTCACAGCAGAGCGCGGCATCCTCCACTGTAGCGCCACGAAACATTAATTACTATAAAATGGAGTGCACGATCACATCTTAATATCATTTATTCGCTGGTAAGTAGCTTTCTTAGGAACGCTGTGGTTGTATACCTAAGTATGCCTTGTATGGTAAACTCGACACCATACCCTTTCATAAAGCATGCGACCCGTTCCGCGATTCCTCCTTTTCGTCCGACGTTACTGCAATTCAGAGGTAGAATGGCGAAATCGCAGGCACGGCCACAAGCTGGGGCGGTCGAAGGACGGGTCATAAGGGTTCCTCGAACTTGTAACCCTCAGCTCGCGAGTCCAGCGAGTCCATGAACCCCATATCCCAAAACCCCTCCGGCGTCTCCGGAGGCTTGTACTTGTGCCGATGGCGCGAAAGCTCCTGCTGCAACCCGAATGCGGCGCTCGGGTTCCTCTGCGGACAGATAGACACACACACACACACACACACACACACACACACACACACACACACACACACACACACACAATCAGTGGAAGAACAAGTTCATCGTCCACGGGTGGCTGATGCGTATGCTGTCACAGGACAGTGGATAGTCCGAAAGGGCAGAGCAGATATGCGCACGTTTACTGCGTGTCCACACTGCGGCGCTTCTGCGGCACAGTCGTGCCCCCAGCTGGCCAGTGCCTGGTAAAACTTCAGGCAGTCCGCGCAGCTGTGGCCAGGCAGCAGGGCGCGCTTGTCCTTGCCCCTCACCACCTCCGTGTACTTGAACTCTCGCCTTGGGGGGTCGGGCTTCTCCACCTCCACCCCTGCCGTGACCAGTGCCCCATCAGACACGACCTCCTTTGGGCGAACACCTGTGAATGGGGTGCAATGCAGGTTAGGATGGGCAGACACCGTGAAAAGACTGTCCAGTCCCGCCAAAGCCTAGCAACAGCGATGAGAACACAGTTCCTCAGGGACTGGGTCAGTGCAAAGCTTACCATCAGAGCCTCGACTGTCTTTGTTCAGGTTGTCTGCCTGATGCCCGTGAGCCTGACGAACTTGTGATACCTCACCCATAAAAAGGCGGATGTCTGGTTCTGGAGGTCGGTCGGCAGGTGTCGCCGGTAAAGGAGCGCAGTTTACCGCTGAGGGATGGGCAACGTCGCATCCGTCGTCGGGAGAAGGCATGCGCCGCTTCCGGATCTTTGTGCGCCAGCGCGGGCTCCTGGTGGCGCCCGTCCTAACTTTCGTGTCTGTGACCGCCACTGCTGCCAGTACAGTCGGCGCAACGCGGGCAGTCTTGCATTGCCTGGCTACTGGTGGCTGCATGTCCTACGATGATAACAATGTGCAGAGTAATCAGGCTCATACTCTCAAAGACCACCAGCAATACATGTCCGAGTCCCACACATATGTACACACATGTACATGTATACAGACACGCGCACATACGCAAAATCTCACTTACACGCGTATACACGCACACACATGCGCTCCCATTCAAGTATACACGCAGGCGCACACACAAACTCCTTCTCTCTTACCCATGCACACATACTTTCACACACACACACACACACACACACACACACACACACACACACACACACACACACACACACACACACGCTCGCACAGACAGTGTGTGTAAAACAAGGCAATGTATCACCTGTGTTTTCAACATCTCTTGCCTCGGAGTACCCTTGGCACTTGAGCGCTTAGGCGCATCCTTAGCAGCAGAGCGTTTGGCCCGTTTGGCCGAAGATGCTGAGCTCTGGGTCAGAGTCCCAGGAATGTCAGTGTCCCAAATAGCAACTTCGCCATCTGGGGATTCGTGGCATGCCACCGCGCCAGTATCAACCAGTGCTGTCGCATCTTCCTTGCCCACTTCAGCTGAACGCGGTTCACATACTGTCGCCTGACTGGGCGCTAGGTCTGTATGTTCCTTCTCGATAACATCCCCTGTTTTCAAGTGCAACGGACGAAATGTAAACCATGACTGTCTTCCCCACAACAGTGATGTGGACAGTCTTCGCCCTGAAAGTTAAGCAGGGTGTGGTTGACTCCCCAAGTAAGGCATTTGTGAGCATTACCGTTCCCTTCTGATGTCGTCTGTTCTGGCAAGTTGAGCTTTTGGCATCTATCCAGCATCAGCTGCTCAGCTATGGCATTCGACCTGCACCACAGAGAGCAACAGGTGGAGAGACACTCCACTCAGCGTGACAGCATTTCAATCGCTACAATCATATATGTGAAGCGGCGACGGTGTATCCTTTCATGTGACAGGGCCCCATTCACAATGCACCCACCACGCTATTTTCTTGCAGGGCAGCGGTGCCTGCACTTCCGCTGGCCGTTTCATCGACGTCGGTGTGGTTGCGGTCCCACGCTCCCCGTCTCCTGCATCGACCCTAACGCTGCCCACGGTGTCCCTGCAGGGAGGTCCGTACTTGTGCTGCTGCGTGACCGCACACGAGCGACCCTCCCGCTGCTGATCCCCAAAAGACCGCTCTTCCTCCTCAACCTACAATATGCACATGCAAAATGCACATGACTGAAACTCTTCGAAGGCAAAGCATATGACCACAGCAGCCCACTCCAACGCCGAACGTCATATTCAGCCAACCCACGGCAGCTTAATTACATACCTTCGAAATGGGTACCTCATCCGTTTGCACAGCCGTCGAAGTGAACAATAGCTTCGCGCCTCCGGGTGCTTTCCCGTTCCCAATGTCACCTGGCCCTTGCGTAAGGCCTAAAGTGAAACGCAGACGGGAAGCAGTAATGAGTGCTGCAAATGACACCCGAATGGAGCAGTGCAGGCCACGGATCAACCTCAGGACAGTTCATGCATCGCCATTCACCTTTCCCTCTCTGTTTTGGGTCGGACGCCAGAGCATACACTGCCGCGAGACCATTGCTGTTCTGGACATAGGTTTGGTATTTGCTCAGTGCCTGGCACTTGTCCTTGAACTTCTTCTTCAGTGCTCTCAGGTTCGCTTCCAACCTTTGCTCTCGCTCACTGGAATATGCCTCTGCCGCCTTTTCGCGCTCCAGACACGCCACTCTGTCCTCCAACTGCCTAACCAAACCCTGCAGGCTGCCCGTCTGCTCACTGAGTACCGTCCTTTCCTCCGTGACGCTGGCCAGACTGAGCTGCAGAGCCGCGCACTGCTCACTCAACCGCGTGTTCTCGTGAGCAAGCACACTCGACTTCGACCTCAGCTCGTCCAACTGTGACGCCAGCGCGCTGCACTCCCCAGCAAGTCTCCCACTGTCCTCCTCCACGTTGGCGTTTACCGTGCACAGCCAGGCCCTGCGAGGCACACAGTTACAGGTACCGTCAGCCGTGGTCGAGCGTCGAGTCTGCCAGTCCCGTCAGAGTCGACCTGGTCGAGAGTCCGCCAGGTTCTGGACAGAACTGGACCACCCTTGTTCAATTGATACAGCTGGCTCAACTCGCGTCGTGTCTCTCCGACAGCACCCCGAATGATGGGTAGAGGGAGCAACCGCACGAGTGACGCTAGTGCGTCTTCGTCCGCTTTCCTGACTCCGAAGGGCCCCATGCTGGTGCCGCCAGAGTGGCGAGCTCCGCCCGTGCTGCTCAGTTCCTTGGCGCTGTTCGCAATACAGACTGCGACCAGGCGGCCATATGTCCGACTATCCAAAACCGCCTACTCTAAAGCAATCAAGCACGCTTCCATTCTGGGTATCGTAAAATATGCCGTAGGGCAAGTTGCTGCTTCTAAACTAACACGCGCCCGGAATCGGGCGAGTGAAGTGTCTGCTAGTAGCACCGACTTCCTACTATCGCTGCGGGCGGCAAACCACTTGAGCAGGTTGTTCGAGGCGGTTGCGATTTCTCGTGTCCAAAGTACGGGTACAGGTAGTCGTGTCCCCTTGGTCGGCAATATTGCCACTACCTGTACCTGTACCTGTACCCACCGCTGACATAGGCTGATTTTGAATTGAAAACTTCGTCATATGGCACTACATGTACCTGTACTTCGACTAATTGTTGAATTCAATAGAAAATGAATTGCTGGAATTAAAAAACCAATAATGAATTGTGCTTTGGATTCCGTGATCCTCTTGTCACTCTTGCCCTTTTGTTTCCCCTCCCACTTTCCCTGTCCGTGCTCATCTAGTTTTTCTTGTAACCATAATAATGAATTGTGCTGAGCGCAAGCTTTCCCTCCCCGCGGAGTTTGGGGGGCTTAATGTACCGTCCCTCGAGCTCGATGCCGTATCTGCTCACTATGCTTCATTCCATGCGACCCTCGCCAACTTGATTACTGATTGCGAGTCCGAGTCGCTAGATCCTACGTACGGTCTTATCCGATAGGAACTACGGAATGTTGCCACTTGTGCTTTACCGTGGGCGGTCCAATTGCGCAGTTCGTACGATACGATCTCCACTACGGGCGGTTTTTGGAATCGGATCTCGTGGTGTTGACTAACACACCAAATCAAGACCTTTCCGATTATGATGGGCCCGATGTCGAGTTGGTTGTATCTCCGGTTAACAATGCGGTGACACTCGCTACCCAATTGACTTGCCTACAACTTCCGACTCCCAATGCTCTCACTGGCTCGGAAGATTCCGGGGGCCACATGCAACGGAGCATTTCGCGCATTCTTCGTTCCCGGGCTTACCTTGAACTCTTGGCGTTTTGCAGACCTTCCCCACCGGACTATATGAAGGTGATTTCGGGTACGGGTTGTGGGGCTTTGGCTATCTTTTTCGCTTCTCATGAGTCCAGTGTCAAGGTGCCATCCGATTGCTATATGGTGGCAGCGCACCGGGTGCTTGGCTTCACTGCGGAGCGTGCCTCTCATGTTCGGAAGTGCCCTCGGTGCAATGAGGCTCCCTCAAAATCTCGTTGGCATGGATCTTCGTCGACGGTATCGGGCAACTCTATGTCGGGTGAGCGCTCCACATCTGCTCTGGTTATGGACCACATCCCCCGGTGCCCGTTTTCTTGGTACGTCATTCAGCTCCACGATCAGATTGTCCACGTGCTTGACGAGTTCATTCGTGAAGCGGGGGCTACTAAGGGGCGGGTCGTGCGGTTGGAGGTCCGCGGTATTCGGTCGGGAGCTTCTCGAGATCGTCATGGGGATGTGGTTTGGTTGACTTAATGGGTCCACACCTTCATCTTGTTGTTGATGTGACGGTTACAAGTGCTCGCACGAACACCAATGCTCCTCGTGTAGGTGCTCGTCTCCCACTCCCGGGCAGTCTTGCATTGGGAGCTCAGCATGGCAAACTTGATGCGGACCTCCGCACTTATGCTTTGCTTGGCACGCCTTCGGTTAAGTCGGTCCATGACTAATATCCCTTCGCTATGGAGGATGGGGGCCGGTTGGCGCCTATGGCGGGTGATCGCCTGGCCATTTTGGTGGCAATTCGTCGCTTCCCTGGCGTGGGTGTGGCTGACTCTCAATCTTTGCGCTCTGAAAGTTATATTTGTATGCAACATTTCGTTCGTCGAATTACTTTTGTCCCTTTTCGGCGTTTGAGGGGGATGTGCAACGAGAATTCATGCAACGTCTTTCTGGTGCTCTTCATGGTAGTTTTCTTATCTCCGCTACGCTTTGCATGAGGCCAGTGCTGATGTTGTGACATGCCTTCCTGTTCGTCGGGCTTATGTTTTTTCCTCTTTTCTTCGTTTTGCTTGGTGGCCTCCACTGCTTTTTCTTGTAAGAATTTCGCATTATATATGAAATTCAAAAAATGGGCGGACGCTTCATTTGGCCTTTGGGTTCCCCTCCTTTTTTCCCCGTCCGTGTTCGGAAAGGGGTTATGTCCTCGGCGAGATTGATTGGTCCACCGGCTAGGGAATTGTCCCGTACTATGATGTAAGTCGACATCTAAGCTGGTGATTAGGTGGTAGGTGGTGTGGGAATTATGGAGTGCGATGATAGTGTTGATGTGGGAGTAGAGGTTCCACATTGCTTGGTACTCTCCCCATAAAAATGAAATGATGTCTAGGTAGTCGAGTTCAACAATGGGTGTGGTTAGAGGGAGAGCATGAGGGTGGGTGCGTGTGAAATGGGTGATATCAATGGGGGCAGTACGCGGTGTGAAAGTGTGAGACAGATTTATAGGGGGGGAGGGGTCGATTATATTGTTGTCGTGGGGACCGTGCTGAGGGGAGATGAGTTGAGGGAAGGGTGGAGAAGAGTCTACCGAGTTAGGGACGGAGGTCGGCATCATGGAGGTACGAGTTGACGTACAAGGGGACGTGTGGTGTGTGTTCAATCGTTCCACCCCTATGGGTAGGGGCTTGGAAGAATGTGTAGGGTGAAAGGGTTGTTGGTTGGTTAATGGTAAATATATGTAAGTGTTTGTGTTTGAATTGTAAATTATGTGCAATGACGGCGACACGGCGACGCGGGTTATTGAAGAGAATATATCGCTATTAATTGATTTTGAATAGAAGTGATATTGATTTGTGTGATACAAGGTTTTGGTAGGATCGCTAGCATAGGGAGTTATCGCTATCTCCTTAGACAAGCAGCGCATGGCATGAGAGCCTACTCGGGGTCGTCCGATGGGAGTTAGGAAGGTAGGCGGGAGAGTATCGTAGATACGGATACCGGAAGGAGGAGGTGCTGTATCTAGGGAGACTGAGGGACATCCCTTGCACATATCACGGCGGGCTAGTGTAACTTTATCTATAATTTTTTCAGTAGCGGGAGGCCTTGTAGGTGGATCGAGACGCGACGTTTGAGGAGAGAGGGACATATGTCGGTAAGGTAGGTGCCCCTTGTATATGGGATAATTGGCGGAATGTATGCGGATAGAGGTACGCGTGTGAAGTGGGGATAGTGGCGGGTGGATGTGATGTTGGTGAGGACGAAGCACGATTGAGGACATCGAGCCGGACAAACGAGGAGCGATCGACTTGCGGAGCGAATCCAGAAGGACGTGGGGAGGGGAGTGTGTAACAAGTACAGTCATGCAACAATACATTGCATGACATTGTACATGTACTCGTTACTAATTCCAATTCGTGCTTATCCATCGGAAGGACGTACAATGTGAGTACGTCGCTACTATAATTTAACGAGGGTTCTTATGAGTATTGTATTGCCATTACCTCCCGGTAGGTATAGGTACGCACAATTAATCTAACTAGCCAGACAACGCGCCAAGCGAGGTTTTTTATGCAGAATGTGATTCCCGAGACATGACGAACCGCGTCGTTAGTTTGTTGATGGCAGTTGGAAAGCCTTAGCACCTAACACGAGGACCAAGCGAGGTCATGTGCAAGCTAGCTAGGCAAAGACTATTTATGCCTAGTGCAATAGAGGGAGGTGGCAGAACCTTTTATCAATTCCCTTTGTTCAATTACAATCTAATGTTGAATACTATCAGCGAGACATATTCTCATTGCTCCCTCCATCTGCACTTCCACCTACAGACACAACAATGACAAAACAGAACGGAATTGTGTTTGTAGTTAGCTTTCCGAAGGCTAACCGCCACAAGTGCTAGGAAATAGATTACAGGGGAAAATGATTGAGTAGCGGGAGTGAGTTGTGCCGTGTTTGGGAGGGTGGGGACGATCGAACAGTTTTTGCGGGGGGCAGTCCTTGACGGGTTAGTTATGTGCATACCTATGAAAAACTTCAGTTTTTTGAGAGACCAGCCGGAGAACTTCTTACACTTGTCGGAAGGTTGGTGGTGTGTTCCGCCTTTCATGAGTGTAGACTTCCCGTTGACACCTTGTTGGGAGGCATGGGTGGGTTGACAGGGAAGTATTTCGCCCAGCATCGTCGACCGGTGGTGCGGGTGGTGGTGGGTGAGCGAGGGACCGCGGTCCACGGGTTTCGCGGGGCTGTGATCGTGTCCGCGATCCGTGGCCACAAGGGAATTGTGACGTGATGTTGTAAAGGCGGCCGCGTGTTTGATGTGGGGGTAAATTGTTAGTGAGGGCAAGGGGGAGACGGAGCATGAGGGGGCAGGTGGTGCGAGGTGAGGATGTGGAAAGCGAATGGGTTTTTTCGGTTGCGGTCGAGTAAAGAGCAAGGGGAGGGGCCTATCATGGCACTTCTTGAAGGTCGGTAAACGAGCCTCTATTCGGGGCGTCGTCTGGGCAAGTGACAAAGTCCGTTGCGTTCGAGCAGCTGTCGGATTGTTAGTTGGGTTACGGTGAGGTCTAGCTGGAAACGTTGTGAATGGGTGTCCTCACATGCGGAGTCTTGAGTGCAAGTTGCGGTTCATCATGATTGATGATCCGCGCGCATTTGCAAGAGCCGCAGCGTGTGACGCCGGGACTCGGTTTTCTTCGTGTATGGCCATCGTCAAAGCGCAAAGGGTAGGAGGCGATAGGTTGTGTGAGGTTGTATCGCAAGAGGTGTGTTAGAGAGGGTTGAGGTAGGGAGTGCATGAAGAGGTTAGATGGTAGGGAGCCAACTTGGCGTGGGTTGGTACCGGCCAAGGGCCGGAATTTGTCCCTTTGAAGATAAAATTATCTTACGTTTAGGTGGTGACCACCCTTCCCTTCATGGCGCCATTCATTTTACAAGGAATGGGAGGTTTTTTCAGCTGTGGCGGGAATGCATTCATGTTTGTTTGCGTGTTATTGGAAGGCTCTTAGTTGGTGAAACTCCAACACTTGATGTGGGGTTAGCAAAGTACGATACGGTTCTCGTGCAATGGTACGTTATTCACTCACTTGAGCGTCGCCTAGCTGGGAGAATATTCGATGATGAGTTATAAAAGGTTTATTTCGAACTTTTGCTCATGTTTGCTAAACGCCGCCTGTAGAGGGTGTCGGTGTGGGCTTACCTGCCAGTCCCATATCCCAGGGGCGCAAAACAGAAAAGAAAAGAAAAAGCCGTACAGGTACATGTACGGATATGGATGAAACGCTGAGAGGCTGAAGCGACAAACACGACGATCGTCTCGAGATCACCCAATAATAAGGGGTCGCGGGAGATCAAGATGGCAATCACCGCGAACGCCTCTTTGCAGCAGGGCTCTGTCGGTGCTGGCGTGCAAAGGTCGGAAATTACCGTGCAGTACCACCTCCCCTAACCAGCACCCTGTGCGCGCCACTTTCCTTCCCGACTCGCTATTCAGTCTCGAGTACTGCTTACATTTCGCTACAGCAGCTCAATAACTCGTCCGCCCTCGCCGCAAAGCACCGTCCCTGCAGCTAATACGCTTGCTGTTTCACTACCACTTCCTTCCCCGTCAGCACGCCTCACAAACCCCTACCCTTTCCACCAAGCCCATCCAGCTTGTTCCGTCTCATACGTTCGTCATGGCTGACGCGACGGTCTATCCCGACGCCGACGCTGCGGCTGTGGGGCTGGGAGAGTACACTGCCGCGGTCGCCGCTGCGTCGATAAAAGCGCACGGCGCGTTCACCATTGCCATCGCGGGTGGGTCCTTGGTTAAGGTCGGCTCTGCCCCTGCGGCCCAAACTGCGCCCTTCAAGGTACCGCCACGCGACCTTCAGGTGGCACCATGCTGATGAGCGATCCTGCACTGCGCAGATGCTGGCCGCTATGAAGGGGCTGCAGGGCGTTGAGTGGGACAAGTGGCACATGTTCTGGGTCGACGAGCGGTGCGTGCCTCACAGGTAAGCGGCCGTGCAGCCCTTCGTTTTTTGACGACCCACATAATGAATAGATTACTCCATTCTAGACCAGTAAGTCTTTTGCAACCCCTGTTTCCTAAACCCTTTTTGTTAAGAGTCAGCCCGCATGAAGTTATTTCATTATATCGTTATTTTCAGACCCCCGAGAAAATAAATCCCCGGTCGCTCCCCGGTGGAATTATTTCATTCTACTGATATTTCGGTCGCGACGGCCACCGCCCGCTGCTGACTTCGTCGCTCGTGCTGCTGGCGTGGGTTCGTCAGCGACCCAGAGAGCAACTACGGCGGCGCCGACAAGGTGCTGCTCTCGGAGGTGCCCATCCCGAAGGAGCAGGTACACGCTATCGACGACACCCTCTACTCCAACAACAAGGACGCCGCCAAGCCGGCAGCGGAGGCATACGACGCGCGACTCAAGTAAACCCCCTTTTCCCCTCACCACCCCCCTTCATCTCTCCCCAATGCGCGTACACACCATACGCACACATACGCTCAAATGTGCACACCCAATATAGCATACACCCCAGATTCTCAATGCATAACCCCCCCATTACTTCCTTTCTTGCTCACTCTCTCCCCACTCAGCATATCCCGCATATATTGTGCTGAATGCATATTCTCCATATTCTCAATGCATTACCCCCCCTTTCCCCGACTACCTCCTGTCCTCTTTCCTTGTCTCTCTCTCAAATCAGCATATGCCACATATATCGTGCCTAATGAATATATGTTATATATCGTGCTTAATGCATGCACCGCTGCGGCCGTCACACACACGCAGGGCCGTCCCGGAAGGAGTTCTCCCCCGCAGTGGTTCCCTGCCCAGCTTTGACCTACTCCTGTTGGGCTTCGGCCCTGACGGCCACATATGCTCGCTCTTCCCGGGTCACCCTCTCCTCTCTGTGGCGGTGCGCCCCTCTCCCTAGTTCCAGAGCTGGCCTTGCGTGGCACCCCTCTAGCTTCGCATGTAGCGACGCGGTGGGGTGTGCGAGCGGTGGCGAGATTTGGGGAGGGTGGGCTCATTTGCACACGACTGCATGTGGCCGTCCCTTTTTGACAGGACGAGCGATGGATCCTGCCCATTAGCGACTCCCCCAAGCCCCCACCCGAGCGCATCACCTTCTCCCTTCCCGTTGTGAATGCTGCAGCGAACGCCTGCTTTGTGGCCTGTGGCGCTGGCAAGGCCGGTATGGCGCACACCATCCTGGACACCGCACCCGAGCAGGGCACCATCCCCGCCGCGATGGTGAAGCTGGCCAACGGAAAGCCGGTGAAGTGGATCATGGACGCCGCGGGCGCCTCCCAGGTCACTTCCCCTGTCACCAAAATGTAGCTGCAGGCCAGGCCTCGAGCCATACGGAACGTAGACGCTACGTAGTATCCTCTTGATGCAATGTCACGATGGAAGTCCCGGCAGCTGCATGCAGTATATCACAAATAACAGCGATGGTGGGGTGTGTGTGAGCGTGTATGCGCGCGTGTGTGTATGTGTGTGTATGTGTGTTTGCTGAGGATGTGGACGTGTAGAGTCTGAGCACATGCGGCCGCCCAGTTGGACATATGCGTCAGGAGTAGGCACAGCTTTTGGTATTTGTATGTTACATGCCGATGGACAAACAGGTTTGCCTCTTGCATATTAATTATTCGCTCACCTTTACATTCACTCC
>JAPMLY010000236.1:57500-127500 GCA_026401115.1 Tetraselmis chui | reverse complement strand
TAAAAAAAGCCTCAAAATTTTAAAAGGCCATTTCTCAGCAAACGCATTTTCAGTATTATTCATTTTGTAGCAGCGATGAAGATTTGGATCTCCAAGCGACCAAAACAGAATGATCTGGGGATCTGGAACAAGCACGCAAAGTTCATTGTATTACCCAGAACTACACTTGCAATGTACCATTTTGGACAGTTTGTCAAAATCAATTGTGGGACCCAATTTGATTTAAAAATCTATTCATTTCCAAAAACGGAGAACCAAAAAATGTTCAAACAAATTCAGTTTCGAAAAAGTCTGAGAAAATTCCCAATTCCGCGAAAAGTCAATCCAGCTTGACAAACTAATTTGATGCTTTGTACAACCAAATGTATTGTTTGACATTTTAGTTTCAAAGTTGGCACGGAGTATTCACATAGTAAATAACAACACAGTATATATTTAGTACATCGCACGTAACATAGTACAAATTTCAAACGATGGTGCATGTGCGCAGTACAATTTACTACGTAACACCGCATTGCTCGGCTCTTCAAACTCGTGTCGAAAAGTGTTCCCTCAATTGTAGTTCAACATGTGCGCTGCACATTTGGTGCCAATCAAGACAAAGCCAATTAGCATAGCCAATAATGCCGCACTTCTCGTCCAATGGATTTCAACGCATATTTATTTTGTACCGAACGAACGCGCTTCGGTCGCTCCAATGCGCCCAACAATTAAAGCAAAGCCCTAACAATAACATATCATCTATGGACAATCATATGTCGGAGTCTACAGAAGCGCTCAGGTTTTGTGTCAAACTACACTGCATTGATAATACGCCATAGTTGAAAGCTTGCGAGTTTTCAGTGTATAAACCTCACAGGAGGTTTGATACGAAACCCTAACAGGGGTTTTTGAGGCGAAATCCTGTTAGGTTTTGTAGGGAGGCGCTTGAGGACGGATGTGCAAAATGCATATGGTAGGAAATACCTGAAGGCGGCGCGCAATGGAAACAGCGCCCCGCAGTGACACGTTCATATCGGGCAGCTCCTTCACGGCCAGCTGGGAGGCGCTGTACACGCTGGCGCCCGCCTCGTCCACCACAACCCACCCCACCTTCCGTCCGCCCTTCGACTTTGGCAGCTCCTGCCTCCCCCCCAAAAGACAAGAATGGAATGGGAGATTATTTACTGACACACATGAAAAAATAACTTGTAATCAAAATATATGTTATGTGTGGTGTTTAATAATTCTAGGGTAAAAACACTAAGCCCTAACATTCCGGCCCACCTCGCAAACCCTCGCGATGAATTGTTCCGTCTCCCGCGACGCAGTGCCATTACCGATAGCGACCACGTCGACAGCGTGCCGAGTCATGAGGTCGACCGTTTCGCCACGAGCGCTGCCGCGCCATGCTGCCGACGCCGGCGGGTGCGGATACACGGTACCCGTCTCCAGTACCCGTCCGGTCGCGTCCACCACCGCCAGCTTGCAGCCGGTCCGGTACGCTGGATCGACGCCTAGAACCACCTTTCCTTGCATGGGAGGCTGGAGTAGCAGGCTGGACAGGTTCTTCCCGAACACCTTCACCGCGTGCGCCTACGCAACCATCGATGTCAAAATTTTTACTAGAAATTATTGTTTACAATAAATTTCAAAAAGTACCAAAATAAAGAATTACGAGTGGCCCGTGGTTCTTAGTGCCCGTAGTTCGTAGTATTTTGTAATCATATACACACATACCCTATGTCTATCACTATGTATTTTTGTAATCATTTAGATAATCCATGGAGGCCCATAGTCGTGATACTATTTTTCACTCACACACACACACACACACACACACACACATACACAGATTTTAGCAAATTAATGCAGTAGGATGACGCCACAATCGCGGTGCCGCCATCGTTGGTGTTTTCTCGGGACGCCCACAATTGAGGTTCAGCCAAGATAATAAGGATTAACATGCATTGCATCAATAATTTGGACTCAATCAGCGACAATATCATCGCAATTTTAAATTACTGACCTGATATAAACAAATTTAAGGCGCTGTTATTTGCTTTTGATATTTCAATGTTTTGCGTTGTTAGTTTTGTAAGCAAGGACATTGTACGGAAACCTGTACAAGTAGTGGATGGATTACAAAAAAACTGTACAAGTCGCCTTTATTTATTTAATTCGCAGTCCCAAATAAAATGAAAAGCGATATCAATCAATTATTTATGGCAGACCTAGTCGACCTTTGCCATGTCAGTGCATAATGCGGTGCGTCCATTCGCCATCTTTTGAATTCCGTGACCCTCTTGTCATTCTTCTTGTCCTCCTAGTCCCCCCCCCTTCCCCTTTCCTCGTGTCTCCGGTGCTTCCTGTGATTTAAATTCCATAAATAACAATGAATAGTGCATTTCTCTAAAACACATTCAGTCAGCTATCATTTCAAATAAGCACTTGAGACCCCTCCAACTCCTCCAAAAGTGACACGCATATTGTTCGCTGTATTAAAGCGGACGTGAATTAACACTGGTTTGCTGCTCATCCACGTTTTGTAAGTAATTTTGAGTGAAAAACAATTCAAAACAAAATCAAATTGTATATGCCTACCTAAAAGGCTCACACAGATTCAAAAGCGACCGCAGATGCAGATGAGCGCCGGAAGCCACCATCAGGCTATCCTACTGTTAGCATTAAGTGCTTACCGTGCCACCAACGAAAGTGGGTGACTGAGAATGTGGGGCGAGTCGAGGTGGATGCTGAGCGGATGAAACAGCTTGCGATGCTCGCGAGCTAGCCCCACCTGTGCTTTGGCGGTCAGGTCTGCGCGCAGCTCTCGCTCCATGGACGGCTTCAGCAACCGCTTCAGCCCATCCGCCACCGCAGCCCGAACCTCGTCCGCGTAGCTCATCGGCAGCTGATGCTCCCCACCCCCACCCCCACCCGCAGCCGCACCCACGTCACTCAGCAGCTCCCGTACCGCCAGCGACCCCAGCTTCTCCACGCGCCACTCCAACGCCACACTCAGCGCCCCGACGTCCTCGCCACGGTTGATAGCCAACACCTGGTGCGGCTGCAGCTGACTCACGCTGCAGGTGAAAGCGTGGTACTGCTCAAACTTGTTGCCACCGCCACCGCCCTTGCCCGAGCTCCCCCCACCCTTTCTGGGAGCAGTGCTGCCGCCCTTGGCCGCTTTCTTTGCCGCTGCGGATTGCTTGCAGACAACGCGACACTGTGTTCGCACATTTTGCCTTGCTGCCTCGCGCACGGCTGGCAGCTCTGCGGCCTGAGCGAAATCCACAGCAGCGCCTTTAAACTGACATGCACTGTGATACTATCCCGGGATACACCTCTGAAGGTATCAAAGTAGCTATAAACAACAGACTCTAAAGTTCCGTGTGTGTGTGTGTGTGTGTGTGTGTGTGTGTGTGTGTGTGTGTGTGTGTGTGTGTGTTGTGTGTGTGTGTTACGTAGGTGTATGTGTGAATATGTGTGTGTATGAGTGTGTGCCTCTGTCCCTATGTTTGAGTGTGTGTGTGTTGGGTAGGTGTATGTGTGAATATGTGTGTGGGTGTGTGTGTGTGTGTGTGCCTCTGTCCCTATGTGTGTGTGTGTGTGGGTGATTGGGTGTGCACCTCTGCTGCTGGTGAAGTAGCTGTACAGAACAGATTTCAAAGCGCTGTGTGTGTGTGTGTGTGTGTGTGTGTGTGTGTTTTGTGTGTGTGTGTGTGTGTGTGTGTTGAGTAGGTGTATGTGTGAATATGTGTGTGTATGTGTGTGTGCCTCTGTCCCTATGTGTGTGTGTGGGTGGGTGGGTGGGTGATTGGGTGTGCGCCTCTGCTGGTAGTGAAGTAGCTGGACAGAACAGATTTCAAAGCGCTGTGTGTGTGTGTGTGTGTGTGTGTGTGTGTGTGTTTGTGTGTATAATTGTCTGTCATAACATTGTAATTGTGTGTGTGTGTATGTGTGTGTGTCCGTTAGTGTTTGTGGGTGCGTGTAACTCCTCCACTATCACACATCTATTTCTCCACCCCCCCTCGCCCCAAAAAATATCCTCCTTTCCGCCTGCCCATTCACCAATAACTAACCCACGCTAGCCGCTCTCACCCCCCGCCCCCATAAATCAGCTCCCCCCAAACTCACCACCACCCACTTCCACACCCACCCCCACCATCATGCTAACTACTACTCACAATAACAACCTCCAAAACTACCATTCCCCACACTACACCCTATCGCCCATCCAATATTTACCATCTCTTCTTTTCTCTCTCGCGCGCGCACGGTTGTGTGTGTGGGGGGGGGGGGGGGGGGGGGGAAGGGGGTTTTGTGTGCATGTGGGTGGTTGTGTGTGTGTGGGTGGTTGTGTGTGTGTGTGTGCATGTGGGTGGTTGTGTGTGTGTGTGTGTGTGTGTTTGTGTGTGTGTGTGTGTGTGTGTGTGTGTGTGTGTGTGTGTGTGTGTGTGTGTGTGTGTGTGTGTGTGTGTGTTTCACTTAATGTACCAAAGTAACCAATACGTCGAATTCGTAATACCAATACGTAGTATTTCTGCTCAGTCTTAAGCAAATGGCGGTTATTATATTCTTCATTGTATCACTTGGGCTTAAAAAACACGACTTCAAAAGTGAGCCAAGCTGGAGAATCTGACACCCACCTGCTCGGCCAGGATATCTCGCGCGCCGGCCAGCGCCTCATCCACTGTGTTGACGTCCTTCGACAGGTAAGACTGCGCTAGTGCTGCGGGTGGCTTCCCCGAGGTGGGGTGTATCAGCGCGGCGGCCAGAGGCGCCAGGCCGCGCTCCTTGGCAACGCTGCTCCGAGTGCTGCGCTTTGGGCGAAAGGGAAGGTACAGATCTTCCAAACGCTGGCTCGTCCTGGCAGCGAGCACCTCGGAGCGGAGCTTGCCCGTGAACACTCCCTACAGAAGCAAGACCCTCGGATCACTCAAGCCACCGGAACAGCCGTCGTCGATACTATAACCCCAATTAAAAGACTGCGCATATTCGTATTAAATAATGCTAGTTGTTTTTCAGTCACAGAACAATCCAGTGGCGTCGCCGTACTTGCGAGCGTAGCGTTTCAATAATGGTCTTCCGTCGAGCTTCAAGCGCCTCGAACGCCTCGAGGCTATCTGCTACCGCTCGCAGCTGCGTCTCATCCAGGCTCCCGGTGGACTCTTTCCTATAGCGCGCGATGAAGGGGACCGTGCTTCCGGACCGCAGCAAACCGATCGCCGCCCGCACGCCTGCCTCAGGCAGCGACAGCTCCTCAGACAACACCTGGGACGTTTTACACCGATATCCTGCGCCCTCGCTAGAACTCTGACCGCGTCCTCCGTCGAACTCCGTCCCTTCAGCGAAGTCACCCCGTTTGGCTTTCGCAGCAGGCACAGCACTCTGCTTATTGGGAAAGGTTGTGTCAGGCACAAACGCCACCCGGCCTCGCTTCCGTGAGTCAGGCATACCAACGGCCTTGACAAAATGATGCCTGCGCGGTACTCGAACGGCTGAAGACCTCGTATTGAGGAAGGGCCCGCTAGGTGATGGTGGGCCAACAGTGGTGACTAGCAGTCGATAAACGCTCGACATCACTCCGCTCGCCGCGGTCGCCGCGACTTGTTATGACTTGTCGACGAGCTGAGTTCGATGATATACCGGCCACGTTTTTATAGTCCAACTTAGTTAGGGGCGGAAATGATAAACAAATAATTGCCAGTCCATCCGAACATTACAAAGTGATAAAAATTTCCTTACAAGAAAAAGCAGTGGAGGCCACCAAGCAAAAAGAAGAAAAGAGGAAAAAACCTAAGCCCGAGGAACAGGAAGGCATGCCACAGCGTCGGCACTGCCC
The DNA here is from genome assembly GCA_026401115.1 of Tetraselmis chui. Taxonomy (NCBI): domain Eukaryota; kingdom Viridiplantae; phylum Chlorophyta; class Chlorodendrophyceae; order Chlorodendrales; family Chlorodendraceae; genus Tetraselmis; species Tetraselmis chui. The sequence goes on along the minus strand of JAPMLY010000236.1, from coordinate 121,676 downwards.
TCCGCCTGAAAACATAATAAAGTAAAAAAAATGCAAATGGAAATGACTTACTACAATACCAATAAGCTAACGGCTGCTGTTTGTGGGCGTTCCCGTGTAGCCATCCAAATATATTATAGTCACTCAGTCAGATGGGTAAATCTAGCAGAGGTTTGCAAACCCTACCTGTCATATGTACGGGATAGTAGCCCCTACGGTTAAAATAATCGTAATTAGCGGCGCGTCACACCTCCTAGACATGCAAGATGGCGCGACCACTAACTAACAACATGCATAAACGGTGAGCTCTAGATAGAAACTAGCCCGCATCAGCTTACCCTTAGCCAGTGCGATCCCCGAGCACCACCACTCTCGCTTTCGCTCTAAGTCCATCCGGGCTTTGTGCGAATAATTCCGTGACTGCAAAGGGAATGAAACGGATGTCGGGACGGCTCCTCACCCCCTCCGAATACTTCGCGAACTTGGTCTTCTCAGCATGGCGGAGAGCGACTTCGGGTGATGGGGGGCTAGAAACGCCGAACAAACCGGAAACTACGGCATCAAGGGCAAGTTTTGAGCCTCGGATACCGTGATAGTGCAAGACACCCACATCCGCGGGGAGACCGTCGTTGCCGTTGGGGAGTTGAACTAACATCGTGGAATCTGTGAGAACCTCGACGCCAACCCCGAGTGCGCCACGAACCTCGGAGATGAATTCCGCAAGGATCGTCACTAACCAAGAGTAAGCGGTGTGGACCGAAGCATCTCCGCCGCATCGAGCCAAATTGTCCGCAAAAGCAGTGGCCCACACATCGTCCGACATGTCAACACCCGCCGACGAGAGCGCACCCCGCATAGCTTGAACCGAGAGATGGCAGGAAGCATCAGCAGTGGGAGAGCGTAGAGTAGAGAGGATGCGGGATGAGAGTAGGCCAAAGATGCGACATGCCGCGACGCGGAAAACTGCGTCGTAGTGCTCAGGGAACTTGTCACGGAGCTCGCCGAGGCGACCCGGAGTAGGCGGGTCCGAAGCCAAAAACGCAAGGGCGCCGTGGCCGAGACGAGATATAAGAAGCCTAGACTCCGGCCGAGCGCGGTTGGAAAACGTGGGAGCGAAGTTGACGCGCTCGCTGATCTCGGCTTGGAGCTTTGGAAAGATGTCCATGGCAAACGCAAAAAGGGGTACGAGCGAGGGTAGGCCATCAAGGGACTGGGCAATATGCTCGTTGTTTTATCGGGCTTCGGCTACGCAGCCTGCGCGAGCCACCGTTGGACGTTGCGGGGGAAGCATCGCTGAGGCTGTGGTTATCAAGGGTTCGGACTCGGCGAGAGCGTGAGAACCTCACGCAGCATCTAAGCGCGGGCCATGACGAAGCGAGTTCTAACGACCACATGGGTTCGTTGTCGCCGTCGTCTCCGTCCGGTGTACCATGCCTTCGGGACACCGCTGTGGTCATAGCAGTCGCTAACCGTCCATACATGGTCGGCTCCATCCGGGCTTCATCTTGGGAATCCCCGCGCACGCGAGTATCTTGTGCTTTAAGGAAACGGATAGATGAGCCCACTGCCAAACCGGCCGCTCCGACATGGGCCGCATCCGCCAAGGCAACCAAGTCCCCACCCCCATGCCTCTGAAACGTATGGGAAGAGACATCTCGGAGCGAGTGTTGCGGGGTAGACTAGCTGCAGGAAGGCCCAATATCTCAGCCGCCACGTCTAGGGTGACATTGTCAGCGCGCTCAAGAAAGGTCACGACGGTGTCACCGTAGCCCTCGCCCCTGCCAAGACCTCGGGGGACTGTGCGGGCAAAGTGTCCGAAGCGGCGGTTGTAATGTTGGTGGATACGAAGCGCAATGTGAGAGTGCCGGTGAGCCGCTAGACCCCTTAGACGTTCGCCGTAGGCCTCATACTTATTTAAGGCCGTTTCGAATACGTCTCGAGTAAAACCGGATTTACCCATTGGCCCCCCCAATACTTTCGTCCCTTCCGTGGAGACATTTACTCCCCGCATGATGTGGCCGTTGGGTAAGTTATCGGAAGCATCACCGACAACCAAAGGGGAATACAAACAGTTTTTGCGGATGGTTACTGTGAGGCCGACGCTAGCATACGCCTCCGGCATAGCGTCGCCAATAGCCACGAGAGACGCACGGGATCCTAGGAAGTGACCATCATCAGAATAACCGCAGACAACGGATTCGTTCGGGGCAATCGCAGCCAACTGTTTGTATACCCGGGATGCAACTATTGCGAAGAACATGGCCCCGAGAACGCAACCTTGATGGACGCCACGGGTACTCGGGATACGCATGGCCGGGCCGTGAGCATTGATGAGTCGTAAACGTACAAGGTAGATGGACGGCCATACAAAATGGTAGCGACGCGGAGCAACTGTCGAAGCGCGGGATTTGCTGACAACTCCTCAAACAAGGGGCGCCGCAAGAACTCGTTGGATGCGTCGCCTTGCATGTCCGTAGTGGTTATTGTAGTCCGTTGCATGTCCGTAGTGGCCTTGCAGTGGTTATAACACGGCGTATTTGTAAAAAAGTTTTACAAGAAAAACAGTGGAGGCCACCAAGCAAAGAGAAGAAAAGAGGAAACAACATCAGCCCGAGGAACAGGTAGGCATGCCACAGCAGCATCAGCATTACCCAGGATTTACGTGGCGTAAATCCTTAATAAGCATCGAAAACACACCCATACAGTGGGTCTGATCACAAGGGGCGGCCGGAGAAAGCAGCCGATAATTCGGTGAATTATGTAAGCAATTTCAATTCATTAGATATAGACCGAATGATAAATAATACTGTAATGAGTATTGACCAAACCCATTCTATACGGGTACTTATTTGAGCTTTCCACATAATTTCAGATCATTATTAATTATAATGCATGGCCACCTCAGCTGCCACCTGGACGGTTGCCACGCTCCGTACACGCGCAAGGAAAAAGCAAACCTTCCGATGACAGGAAAACAGCGGTGAAAATAATTAAATTTCATAGCCAACTCGATCTAATGATGCTGTCTCAGCCGATCCACGCCGGTCCGACACGCTCCGTCTGTCGAGCGGCGGCGCGCGTGAGTACGCAAGACTACCTACCTTTGGTGGCTAACTACAGGTTATGTGACTGCAGGCGACGATGTGAGACGACAGTGAGCCGGGAACGGGGAGAGGCCGAAGGATGAATACCACCTAAAAAGTAATTTACCTCGTAACGACATCGCAATAAGAGGCGGCGGCTACAGCCTGGTCGCGGTCAACCCCTTTGTCTTCCCGAAACAGATATAGTCCATATATCAGCCGCACCTGCACTCTCGTCATTTCAGGGCAGCCTTAGATACTCTAATTACTCCTTGAAGGTACGCCGCCTATCATCACCGTCCATACGACAGACTAATATATCCGCGATGACAACATCTGCGATGCATGCGCGCCGACACTTTGTGTTTCTATTCGCGAGTTCTCGTCGAGGCGCACTCCTGCTCCAGTACATCCTCATCCTTTCGGGTCCACGTTTGCATGCAAGTGTTTGTATGCTGGTCGACGGCAGCGGGCCAGCAATAATATTAACATAAGCTGCTGCAACGGGCCAACGATAATCAGCCGCTTAATTCCCGTAGTGTGTCCTTTGCTTCGGGCACGAAGGCGGAGGCAGATGAGTGTTGATGTTTTGTTGCTGTCATCTAATGCCGCCTGATGGATGTTTGCGAACCGAAGCAAATTAAATACCCCGCCGCCTTACTCGCGCTGAACCGCCACCACTCATCGGTCCATATCCGCAATATATTAATATAACGGCACACCAACAATAAGTGGACTCCTACTTGCGCGTCGTCGTGGTAGTTCTGCGTATAGTGCGTGTGAATAACAAGTTTATCGTAATTTTCTCTTTCACTTATTGGGGCACTATTTGAATTTTTCTCCAGGCCTACACTTTGCAGTTCACGCCATTCACCCAGTACGACGTACGCAGTGGTCGTGTTGTATCTGATAAAGACTGTGTGGCTGCGTTAGACTCACCGACGACAGCAACGCAAAAAAAAAATCGAGTCGAAACTAGTGAGGACGCGGACGAGAATATCCTAATAAAAGCACCAGTTCGTTCGTTATTCATCGCGGCCCTTGCTACTATCTATATATTCGGAATTTTTCCGCTGTCGCTCCCCTGCAAAACTATAAATATACTGTTGTGGTGGTCTGCCATGACGTAACACTGTTTATACATCAACAGGCGCGCCTTCTTTCATTTCCGGAACAACATAAAGGAGCAACGATATGATGAAACCGTCAGTAATGTACCGCTTCGTTGTGGCCGCAACGTGCGTCGCGCTGGCAGTAACGTTGTACTGTCCAAGCCCGGTAACGTGCCAGCAGCCTGTTTCGACGCTCTCCAACGAGCCTGAAGCGCAGGCTGCTAGCACATTCAAATTCAAGCTGAACTTCTTTGCCAGCTCGACCGGGCAGTTCGAAGTGGAGGGCTTCGAGGGCGTAGCGCCCGTTCTGGAGATGTCCGTCGGTCAGACATACACCTTCGATCAAACAGACCTCACGAATTGGTATCACCCTCTCGGCTTTGCGTACTACCCGGACGGGGCGCTTGACGACAAGCCAGAGGTGGAGGATGACCAGAGCCTTGTGGTATGTATGGCCGCGAAAAGTCGCAAATGCTAGCGTGCAAGAGAGTAAACCAAACAAGGCACGTCGTCGTAGTATGACCCAAACAAACGTCGTCCCGCAGTCGTACAAAGAGCCTCTCTGGTGCGACTGTACGGGTACCGGTTTGTGTAAGCGGGTGAAATATACGGATGAACAGCCCGATAATTATATACTTAAATTAAGAGGATTTTCTTACAAAAAGGTAGCGAAAAACACAAGCAAAAAGGAGGAAAGAGGGGGAAAGCCCACAGGCCTAAGCCCATAATATAGTGCTCGACAGATAAACATTCATTGCAATGCCTTTTTAATGTCCGCGCTGACTGTGCGCTTTGCCCCAGTCACCTCTTTGCCCCTGCAATCTTTGTATGCGATTTGAAGGGTGCCAAGCAGATACACCCATGAACCCTGTCGTAAAACACAAATGTCACTATTGTTAACATACTCTCCGCCACACAAGTGGAAATAGCGCTGCTGGCGCGGATAGTTCGCGCTTATTTTTTCTATCAGCAAGCTGAAATCGGTATATTCTTAATTTGTAATTTGCATTGATAGGCTTAGGCCTATGGGTTTCTTCCTCCTCAGAGTACACATCATAATATAAATTTCCCTGTTCGATTGGTGGTTTCCACTGCATTTTCTTGTAATAAGGAATTTTCCATACCAAAATTCGCATAGCGACTAGCCAGAAGTTATTCCCTATGTTTCAATTCCCTGTGTTATCCCCTATGTTATTCCCTATGGTTCTTGGATTTGTTGAAGGGCATTCTTTTCCTCCGAAAATATTAGTTGCCTTCCCTTGTACCTTTCTTGTTGTCGCGTTAGTATCCTCATTTTTCCAATCTCCTCTTCATTTATCTTTTGTTGTACCTTCCGACCTCTACCCACTCGATGCTGAGCTTTGCGTTCCTCTGCTGCAGTACCTCGTCAACGGTGTGCAGCCCGAAGAGAACCTGGACGGCTACGAGCCCGAGTTTTTCTTCCCTCGGGAAGCCTGGGCGGAGAAAAACTACACCGTGCAGCTGACCATCACGCCGGAGATTGCGGCGGAGGCCAAGGGGGGAGAGATATTCTACTTCTGCCACATTCACGCCGGGTAAGTAACAGGCGTTACCGCACACCGCAGTCACACGAAAATTGTCATCGCTATATAAAGTTGACGACAATGAGATGACATAGATTCACACCCATCGCACCCGCTCTATGTGACTCTACTCTCTGAGGAGACTAACAATGTATTACACGGTCAGATAAATGACAATATAAAGCCCCGAAAAAACAAAGTCGGCAAGCGGTATGTATAGAACTAAACTACGCACGCATGTGTGGCACGAGTATGTACGGGTACTGTAACCTGAACCGTTAAACCACGAAATAGCAAGTGTGAGCGTGTGTGTACCCTAACGATAAACCCTAATTCCAGTCTAGAGTTTGCGTCTTACTCTCTTTGGCGTTTGTATACTCACTTAATTAAAACACATTAATGACGCAGTAATAAATAAGGGCGGTCAAGTTTTTATTTTTTGTTTTAGTAGATGGCCGCCTTTCTCCGAAAAGGCGGGTCAACTGCTTAAAAACACATTTCCTTTCGGATAACTCGTATAAACCCGACCCGTACTTCGGATAAGCCCTAAAACCCTAAAATATTGCCGACCGGCTCAAAATATGCAATCCCTCCAAACCCCGCAAACTCTATTCCCCCAAAAACCCTACACATTTTTTGAATGCTGTTGCCTTGCTGCATTGCCCACGACTTGAAAAAAATATTTGCAGTGGGCGAGATTGTTTTCTGTGAAGGAGAAGCAATTTTTGGGGGGGCAACCATCTAACAATTACAAACTTAAATCGTGTAATGGTGAGGGTTTTAACAAACCCTGCATTGTCCACTATATAATGTGGCGGAGTTCTGAGCGGCGTCGTGGGTCGTGTATAGGATGAGCGGCCGCATTAAGATCATCGGCGCGGAGGCCGTCGGCGAGGCGGTGCCCCTACCTGCGCTGCCCGTGGAATCCCCCTTCGATGTGATGTGCGGCACGAGCCAGACGGCGCCCTTCGCCGCGGACGCCACCCCCAACCGCTGCCCCGGTCAGACTTTCCTCTGCGGCGAAGAGGACACACAGTTTGCGCAGTGCATGCACGCCATCGACTGCAAGATGATGGACGAGGTGTGTATGCCCCCACCACCTTAATTAATGGGCCCAACCTACCACAGAGCCCTAAAAACACGGTGTGTGTGATAGAGATGGTCGTGAGCGGCGCTGACGGTTTCCCATGTCTTCCTGTGATGTGATAGATGAGGGTGAATGTGGAACCCGGCTCGCCAGTGGCCACCTTCATGCACCAAATGATCCCCCACCACGGTGAGCGACCCACCTGGCGTGTCCTGCAACGCAGGGTTGTGTGAATCAACGCACTGTGCATATGGACTTTACTCAAGACTGATGTCTGGCGCTCTGCCTCGCTGCTATCGTAGACAACGCGGTGAATATGGCCAAGATATTGCTCAAGGCGCAGGGTGGCCAGCTTGACGAGGAGACGGAGGCAATGCTCTACGGTGAGCTCGAGCTGCCAAACACTCTCTGGAGTCTCTTGTCTCGAGGGCAAGGGTTGCATAAACCCTTTAGTTAAAACCCTAGCTAGAAAAGAAAATGATGAGTGAGAGTGGGCTCTGACCGTGGTGTGCCTTGCCTCCCGCCTCGTTTCAGCTATCATCAATGGGCAGAACGAGCAGATCACCTACATGCGGGGGTGGCTCAAGGAGAACGGCTACGCGTCCGACCACAACGACGTATCCTGCGAGGCCTCCCCCGCGCCGATGACAGGGGGCGACGGCGGCGGGGAGACTACCATTCAGTCATCCACCTCCGACGGCATCCTTGTTGTGGCTCCGCTGCGGCTGCTCGTCGCCGTGCTCGCGGCCTGCGTGGCCCTGCTGTCCGCTACGCAGTAGGTGGTTGTGCTTCCACATGCCAACAGCGTCTCTATTAGCAGATCCATCTCACATAGGGCCACGGAGGTTCAGGTTGCCAAAAAGGAACTGTGAGCTCCCCATGAGACAATGTAGATAACACATCCACACGTAACGCACCAGACACCCTCAGGCCGTTCATTTATTTCTCATGTAAATAGTGGATCACTTCCGTTCCGTCCCCCAAAAACCAGCCCGCCATTCGTTCAGTCTTCCAACTAAGTAGCGATAATAGTGAACGCAGTTGTCTTCTGTGATCACGTGCGCATTCTCCTGTCCCTTATCTCCTCTCCCCTTGCCAACCCCTCCACGCACATTCACCAAAAAAAGAGTGGCGGTGGCCTGCATGTCTATGCTCATGTCATCCCGTAAGACGTGCATTGTTTCGCGCTACGAATGATGTGCCTCGGTAGAATAATCAGCGTTGCGATAAATGCAAGAAATGGGCCCCAGCAGCGAGCGTAGCATAACATTACATGTTGAACATCTTCGCTGTGCCCTTCGAGACTGGCACAACCATTATATGCTCTCCATGTGGCGCCATGTGAGTGCAATAGACTTATAAAAAAAAATAGGCAAGACCGACCGACGGTTTTATTGTATGCTAAAGTGCCAATCACACTCGTCCCGAAAATCTTAAATGGTACATTCACCTATTCCGGTTGGACTAAGCGGAACTACAGGCTGCAGTGGAACACAAAGAATGCCACACCCATCCCCCTGTCTCCTTCTCCCTCCCCCTCCCTCCCTCCCCGACACCACCATGTCAAGTTTAGTGACCCAGGCCCGATGACGACCCTGCGCGGCTGCTGTCCATCCCCGTCATCTCCGTCCCTGCTAAAGCACACCCAAAACCACACCTCAGCCACCGTCACAACACAACCTGGCAGCAAAGCGGTTGAGGAAACACAGCCATGGTGTCCAGAACCTCCTACTTACCCGAGCCGTGCGCCTTGCCCAGGGCAGACAGTTGCACCTCTTCCCTCGCACCCACAGGGCCGGTAAACTCCTGAGAGACTGGCCGTAGGGCGAGATACATCACACATGCGAGGTAGCCTAGTGTGAGCGCCCCAAAGAATATCCCTACCAAACAGCAACACCATGACAACAAGCGTTAGCCATGCCAAAAGTCATGGAGACCTTGCCTTGCAAGAGTAAAAACAACTATAGACTAAATGTGAATTAAGCTGATACACACGGGGAGAGAGGGTGCGCGGTGTGTGTGTGTGTGTGTGTGTGTGTGTGTGTGTGTTATGGCTATACCTGCGAAGACGCCCGCCGGGGTGGCGGTGATTAGCCCGGAGCTGTTGAGCATAAGTCCCACCAGCAACAAGTTTGCAGCTATCACCAACACCGAGATTGTCCATGACACCAGCTTCAGCGTGAACCCAATCACTAGGCGACCCATAATCTGCAGTATCAGCAACGACAGCACATTGAGTCCCCCCACCCCTTGGAAGCACGCCATAGCAGCTTGTTGGAGAGGACAGCCCTAGCGCATCATACACCATTGTCCATACATTCACCGACATATTTCAGTTAAGGGCGCAATGTGTGTGTGTGTGTGTGTGCGTGCGTGCGTGAGAGAGAGAGAGAGAGAGAGAGAAAGTGAGAGAGAGAGAGAGAGAGAAAGAGAGAGAGAGAGAGAGAGAGAGAGAGAGAGAGAGAGAGAGAGAGAGAGAGAGAGAGAGAGAGAGGAGAGAGAGAGAGAGGAGAGAGAGAGAGAGAGAGAGAGAGAGAGAGAGAGAGAGAGGGAGAGAGAGAGAGAGAGAGGGAGAGAGAGAGAGAGAGAGAGAGAGAGAGAGAGAGAGAGAGAGAGAGAGAGAGAGAGAGAGAGAGAGAGAGAAAGGGAGAGAGAGAGAGAGAGAGAGAGAGAGAGAGAGAGAGAGAGAGAGAGAGAGAGAGAGAGAGAGAGACACACACACACAGAGGGTGTGGGTGTGTCTGTGTGCGCGTGAGTGTGTGCATAGGGCTCTCACTTTGGGGCTACCAACAAACTTGATCATGGGCAGCAGCGCAAAGGGCAGCTGGAAGGAGAGGACGACGGAGGAGAGGACGATGAGCTGCTCGCTGCCCGCCTGACCAGCGATGAGTGCGCACGCCAGGGACGGCGCGATGGCTAGGCTGCGCGTCAAAAGGGCGCGGTAGATGGGCTTCATCTTCAGCTCCACAAACCCCTCCATCACAAACTGGCCTGCAACCCACAAAGGCAACGAAAGCCAACATCATGGCATTGCCTGCATTGCTTGATATCTTATAACAAATTCTAACACCGACGTAAGGGAGTACATGACAGCGAAAATGTGGCGAATAAAAAATTTCCGGCGTGCAATCATAAAGTGCTATAGTAATTGCCAGTAAGCAAACACAGTCACTGGAACTGTCGGATGAGGCCAAGCAATGTTGAGGTGCAATGAAAGGAAGGAAGGGGCGCTACCTGCATATGTGCCCGTCATTGTGGAGGACTGCCCAGAGGCGAGCAGCGCCAGCGCGAAGACGACCTCCGCCGCGTGGCCCAGCACGTTGCGAAGCATGATCGGCGCATTTTGCAACGGTTCAGTAGCCAGCGCCTCCTTCATGACGTCATCCACCTGGGTGAGGGGGGCGGTACATGACCAGCCCACAGGTACAAAGCATAACACAACCGTAAGGGTACATAAATTGCAAATAATTCACTTGGCAGTAGAAATTGACACACCGGTTTGCTTTCAGACAAGCACTGTCGACAAATGCTATCCCATTATCAGAAAATGACATATGTATGCTTAAACTCGCGTGTCTGAGTGGAGACCGATTTTAGAAATGGCCTTGTTCATTTACATAAGAAAATGGTATACATCAGAGGAGCCAAAGTGCCCCCCCCCCCTCCCTCCCTCCAAAATAAAAGAAAAAAATTGCACACGTGTATGGGAATTGCATGCGCTGTTATAATCTCACCAACAAGTCTTGAAAATCCGGAAAGACACAATATATTCATTAAAAAGATCGCAAAATTACGAAATGATTACAATTGGTGGCCAAAATGTAACTCATTTGGGAACCGCTCGCAAATATGTAACAACCGACCTGGACAATAACTCATATTCACTCCCAACCTTGACGGGGTCCTCTGACCAGGCAAATGTAAGTGGATTAGCACACGTCGTCCCTCGCCTTACTGTCTTTTATTGCGAAATTCAAAAAAAAATATCCGCTTACGAAATGAACTGCCTTGGAGCAAAAGGGTAGTATACATATATAATTTTGACCGTACATGTGTCACGAGCTTATTTTGCAATGGCTGCATTGGTGAGTACGAAATGGGAGGGTCAACCTTGGAGACGCTGGCCGCGGCCACCGCCACCATGGCGATGTTGACAAACAGCGACACGAGCAGCGATATGGCGCTCTCCACCGTGTTGTACATGAGCGCCAGACGGGCGGGGCCCTCGCCGGGCGGAGGGGTGGCACCGCGCGTGAGGACACTCCCGGAGTGGAGGTACAGGTTGTGCGGCATCACCACAGCGCCGAGCAGTGACACCGCGATGTAGGCTGCCCCGCTGTCCGGCACCCGCGGGATGAGGAGACCTGACAAAAAAGCAAGGAACACAAGCGAGAGGCAGCATCAGAGCTGGCTAAATTCCATATGTGTGAACCCGAAGTATTGCGAGTCTGTAGAGCTGTGGAGTTACGCAGACGACTGTGTTGCGATTGCTTAGCATCAGATGTTCTATGAAGACTATGTAAAATCAGTGGTGATGGGTACGGCCGCATCTACACTGCCGCATCGCTGCCAACCCCACCACCACATGATTGCCCCCCTTGCAGAAAGAATTCCGTATTCTACTCCCGTTTTATATCACACAGCGCTGTACTCCCGTTCATTACGTAAACTCGTGCGAGAGCCTTCGAAGCCTGAGGACGGCAGGCAGGAGGAGGAGGCGACCGATGTGGGGACTGAAGGAGAGACGAACTCGAGACGCGCAATAAACCCGAAATCAAACCGAGAAAGGCTTGCATTTATACCAAGCGGTGACAGTGAAATAAGGGGCAGCTCATCGCTATGTGCCTTCAAAACCAAGGGCAGTCGATTCCCAGCACATCAACGGACGAAACAGCACGGTCCTGACACCATCCCGATACACTCAGTAATGCTCATCAATGCTAGTCAAGCCTTTGATCAATACTGGACTGGTGAGCGAGTGTACGCTGTGACCGACTCCCTTTGGAACTCCTACGGATAAGGATTACCATTTTTCTTTCATTTTTGAACTCCTGTCACAGCGGCAGTCTTCCATTAAGGTGAAATTAATTCAGCCGCATTGCTGCTGATGCTACTGCTGCTGTAAAAGTTCGCAACCCCCGCTAGTTAGAATCAAGCTGCCAGCGCTGCCAACTCTCGCGATTACTCAACACGTGCAGAATGCCACATGCAGTTGCACATGGTAAGCATGCGTGTCTTTTATTAGGCAATGAGGCCCGGCAGTCAGCCAGTCGCATCGGCGCAGCGCGCACCTGCGATGATGCCGCTGAAGGACTCGTTCGCCAGTATCATCTCAATAATGAAGCACACGCTCATCACGCCCACCATCAGCCCGATCACCACCTAAAACCCAGCATAAACGTTTCCCTTGAACCCACGAGCACGCCACCATGCCCCCCTGTAATACAAAATTCAGTAGCGAGTGTTGTGCCCGAGTCACCCCGCACCTCTAGCCGCCGTGCATTGAGGACAAGAAACAGCATGGTGCTCGCGCCGGTGATGAGGACGCCCGCCCACAAGGGCGTCCCGAACAGCAGCATCAGCGCAAACGCGGTGCCTGTTGGGTTCAGGGTCAACATGCGCAAGTGTGCAACAATTCAGCGGAGCATGAGAGCCACACATTCCCAAGGCCAGGACCACTTGCCCAAAAAATATATGTTTTCGACGCCAGGGGCCCCCACGGCATGCATCAAGGGCTACCATTGAAAATCACACGTATTAGCATGCATCAAAGAAAGAACATGTACTTATGTACACGAATATTTCAATGCATTTATTTCCTACACTGTGTGTGTGTGTGTGTGTGTGTGTGTGTGTGTGTGTGTGTGTGTGTGTGTGTGTGTGTGTGTGTGTGTGTGTGTGTGTGTGTGTGTGTGCATTCTGTCAGAATTGTCAAAATAAACCACATAAAGGCATTTAGGCGCGACTATGGATTTCTACTAAAGAAACTATTAATTTTGTTTTCATGTGAAACGAATGCGCGTTGCAAAATTCGACATTGGACTGTCGTGCATTTGAAACAAATAGCTAATAATGGTGTAAAAGTGGGGGCGAGGTACGGAGGGTGCGGACCAATGACCTCCGGAATGTCTGAGCACACAATGGCGGCCTCCGTGACGAGCCACAGACTGATCCGCACAGGAGTGGGGTACTCGTTCCGGCACACGCGCGCGAGGTGCATCCCTGTGCCCAGCGCCAGCCGCACTGTGAGGACCTGTGAGTGGGGGTGCAGGACAGGTGTGGGGAGTGACAGTGAATGCTCTGAAGTCGTAGCCGGGCACATCATCGAAGCCCCTTTTCTAGCGTGAGATATGCTACAAAAACTTTCTGAATGCCATTCAAAGGCTAGCCCAGTACAGTCTTATCCAGTGGCATTAAGTTTTCCTGAATATACCTATCTCACTGGAGACCCTATCCGTAAGCGTCAACCACTGGCCACACGCGCAGCTCAAGTTGGATACCAACTGTGCACAGGTAGTATGGTATGCATAAGGTAAACAAACAGACAATCAGTAATGTATGGGGCTCTGAAAAATACACCTCTGGGTTGGTGTGAAGCTATATGCCCAACTAGCGCAGGAGAAGGACATGACGTGAATTGTGTGTGTGTGTGGGGGGGGGGGATTTACCTGGATCAGCAACCCTGCCAATGTCGCCCATAACAGCACCCACAACAGTGAGTAGCCGTAGCGCACACCCGCCTGCAGGTCGGACTCCAAGTTACCCTGTGCAGGAGCGAAACCCCACGGCACACATCATTTTTTATCAATCAGAGTCGCTAGCAGGTACTTCAGAAAAAAATTGACAGCCTGTGTTGAGTGAGGAGCAATGCCGTTTAGACACGACATCCAATGAGAGAGTGCGATGTGATGAACAACTCCCTGCTGATTACTCACAGAGACTTCTTTACGATGAGAAGGTAGAGCGCAAGCAGGTGAGTGCCGTGAATGCTGTGAGAGTGATGAGGGGGGAGAGGGGAGCCTACCGGGTCAACATAGGCGATGCACATGAGGAAGCCTGGGCCCACAAAGTGTGCTAGCTGTTTGAAGGAGAAGCCACTCTCGGCGTACCAGTCTGACACACCCCAACCCATTCCGTGTCAGTCCACTCCCCAGCCCCCGAAAATGGGAGCATATCACACCCTGCTGCTCCAGCCTTAAGTAACAGGCTAATCATACGAAATCATCAATGCTCGAGATTTTACAACTGTTCCGCAGACTCTGACTGACTTCTTGACTGTAGCCCTCTTCCACACAACGCAACCTTCCGTCTATATACGCTTAGCCACGCATAGCACTCACCGATATCGCCATCTGCAGCCCCAGTTTGGACCTCTGACACCGGCTCGCAGTGCTTTGGCAAACTTCCTGCAGATAACGGGACAACGACGGCGTTAAAAACATAGAGCGCACTATTCTTGCGCAAGATAGTTTCAGGGGCGCTGGTACCGCCACCAGTTCGCCTCCCCACGCTAGCCACTTCTGCCCGGAGTGATTCAACCAGAACGGGCTCAGTGTGATCGGCGCGTTGTTACCTCGGCCGATGAGCTGCATGTCGTCGGGGTCGCCACCGTCTCGATTGCGCAAAGGGCTGAAGCGGCTCGCCCATCGCGTCGGCGACGTCGCGAACCGTCCCACCGCCTCTGCCGCTCGCTGTATCACAACAGCAGCAGCAACAACAGCGAGCTTCCTTCTCAGGCACTTCCATTATCCTCCGTCAAAACCCCACCCGAGCTTCGCGGCGGTGCTACAAGTGTCCTCGCTGCGGCATTGCGCCTTCGAGCGACTTCGTGCGTGAGTCGCCGCCGCCCACACGAGTCGCTTCCTCGCGGTGCTGTGCTCGTCAGCTGCATAGCTGATGCTCTCACTTCCCCTCTGCCCTTTCACCCCATCCCTTCTGAATCTGGGAACTATCTCAATCAAACATCCCCTTCCGTTGATAGTCAGAGTGTCACTAGGTGCTACTTCGTTGACGGGTCTATTACCTATTCGTCATCACGGAAAACTCCCTCTCAATTCCAAAAAATAGCAACCCCCCGCAGTGCACGACTAGCACAGCAATGGGTCAACAGGCGGAACGGAACAAGAACCGCCATGCCCGATAAATATGAATATAATTATTATAATGGGGTTTATATATTCGTCAGTCCGGAAGAGCTTGGGCCACGGCCATGGGTCGCCCTCACCTGCAGCGTCTCCATTACAGAGTGAGCCGCTTTCGATGGGGAGAGACGACTCGAGAGGGGCTGACTCGGGGGAGCACGGCAGGGCAGGATGAGCACAGCGCGACGTGCGCCAGGCTGACCACGGCAGCAGTGAGATAGTGATGGGTGTGAAAACAGGCAAGATGGAGAGGATTGGGAGGTAGATGGCGGGAGAAAGCAGCAGCGTGAAAGCCAGGCGTGCCTGCCTCACGGCCGACACCGTGCTAATTACCCGTGCTGACCACTTGTCAGGCGCGAGCGAGGGAGTTCGTAAATCAGGACTGTCCTGCATATTGAAGTCTTAGGATGTCGTCCGCTCTGTCTGAGCTCCACCTACTGATTACTTGCTGATGTACCTTACCCGTACTGTATAAATACAGTACGGGTATGGTCATTAAGAAAATATGATACTTTAACTTGTAAGCAATGAATTATCATACTATAACGGAACAACGGGACAATGGAGGTTTTTTGGTCATTAAAAATTTGGTCACAATAAAAAACAGTGGAGGCCACCAAGCAAAAAGAAGAAAAGAGGAAAAAACCTAAGCCCGAGGAACAAGAAGGCATGCCAGAGCGTCGGGACTGCCCTCCTGAAAAGCGTCGCGGAGATAGGAACCCGGAGTGCCATGAAGAGCAACAAGAAGATGTTGCATGAATTCACGTCGCACATCCCCCCAAAAACGCTGAAAAGGAACATAAGTAGTTCGACGAACGAAATGTTGTAGACGGACACAATTGTCACAGCGCAAGGAGCGAGATTTTTTGTCATATTGGTAATTTAGAAGTTTGAATTACATGGCTAGAATTACACAGTAACATGCGTTACCTCCGACGGTATATCTCCGCTTAAACGGTTCAGTCGCGCACACGCGCACGGACAGTAACATGCCCGCACATTGTATGAGGCACAAGCAACGATTGTGTGTCCACCTTTTGCCTTTTGCGAGAGCTATCGCTCACGCAAACGGCATCGTGGCTCTTGCTAGCCACGCAAGGTGTTGATCACTCGAGTCTCATGCACGACGCAATAAAACACACTCCCTAAGATTATATGGCGGACCGCCTCGTATTGCCTAACGACCTCTACCCCGTTGCGCCTGGTGACGCGACGGAATAGCAGACATACCAACTACAGTAGATGACAAATATTGCACATTAGTTAGCATCCCATGTCGAAACTCTTTCCATCGCTGCCGCGCCGACAAAACCGTCTATTTTAGCCAACCCCACAGCCGACTGCGATCGAGTTGCGGGAGGACGAAACGAGATCGACGCTCAACGAATTGGCAATAATCAGAACCCTCTGGAGTACATCGACCCAAGAGAGTAGACAGACTACGCCTCCCGTACGTTTGCGGAGTGCCTGCCCCTCACCGGCAAAACAACCCCATATGCAAGTGGAACCCTCGACACGACGAGGCAGACAATGTTTTTACTGTGATCGCTAGAATTTCCTCACGCGACGAGTATCGACACTTCCTTTGCTATGGTGTGTTCACGTCCGCCGCTAACGCGGCAGTGCGGCACTCGAAACTGCTATGGAAACGCTTCGCTGCGTCACCTCTACCCCAGACGAGAAGGCACGCGCCTATGGACTATGCCCGCATCGACGAAGCGAAAATTACACATGAGGTAGTAGCCTCAGCGAGGGAAGCGCGACTCGCCTACATCATACGCTTCAAGGCCAAGAAGATCCTCAACGGCGAAGGCCGAGGCTTTTCTATTACAAAAAGCACAAATGACATTATTGGGACGCGAGGAATCTAAAAAATAGATAAGAGATACCCCTTGCTTTTAGTTTTTATCCGCCTGTGTCTATCTAGCCACCCGCAGTCACGGTGGGCACGGAAAGGGCAATATGGGGTTGCTCTTAGGGCCAACCATAGGGCTAACACCTCATGAGTCAAGGTATTCATGCAGACGAGGGTTTGCAGAGGGCTTGGTGGTAATCATGCCGACCCTTGGGTACCTAGAGGTGGGTCAAAGTGTGTCCAAATGAAGTTCAAATTCTTCGCCGGGTGTCACGATCCACCCCATCACCAGACAAAGCCACCCAACAAGCGACCCCGACCACCTACAACGCCCGTCCGGCCTCTTCTGAGTGAGGAATCAACACCCCTAGTGATATCGGGCAATGGATGGTTGTGCTGTGCCACCCTTGTGGGTGTCGCCTCCGGCACTCGAGAAAAAAAAACGCAGGCCTATCCGGTGAGCGCGCCCGGGTTTTCCCTTCTTCGCGACCTTGACATCTTTCCAAAACAAGCACGGTTACCTGCTCGTTCTCCCAATATCGACTCGGTCGTCCACCGCAACTCGGCATATCAGCCCACAACGTAACAACTAACTCCACTTGCACGCTTGCGTTGCGACACAGGGCTCTCGCTGCCATGTTTAGGGGTGCCAACCCCTCAGCCGCCCCCTCCGATGCTAATCGCAACATGTACGACCCCTCTCGACATCGCCGTTCCGCTCGCCCTCTACCGTTTGGTTACCTCACCAAGACCCACCGCCAACAGCTATATGATCGTGGTGCTCAGATTTGGAAGACGGAGCATGGCTTCGGCTACTTGGAAGCCGGTCTCCGTGCTGCCAAACATGCCGTGGTTAGCGTCCCAGATAATTACAACAACGCCCTCAAGAACGGCATCTGGCGGCGTGTTTTAGCTTTGTCAAAGCTAATGATGGACGTCGAAAGTCTCGAGCCGGAAGAAGGCGACGAGGAGAACGTAAGCATTTCGCGACGTTCCATTCTACACAACTTACGAGACCGCTGCACAACGTCAACCGCTCAACCCCATCTATACTCCCGCTACAACTCGTCGGGGTGTTGGCCGGAAGGGCAAATGCGACAGGAAGGGGAATGAAGAGCGCGTGCTAGTGACCGAGGATAAGGACAAAAATACCAAAGGTGCCGACAGTCACAAGGATTACATGGAGGCTGTCAAGACTGTGCTCAGAAAAGTGGTAGAAAATGCACATGAGTGTAGCCCATCTGTGCGTGCCGCTGCGACTCAAGCCCGGACAACGTTATTAAAGGATTACAATATCACTATGAATCTTTCATGGTGCCGCGCCATGATCTCAACATCGATCAAGACTGGGATATTTGTGCCCACTCCCTAAAAGACTGGCGGCACTCTAATCCCGCTAGCGATCGAAGAGCGCATAGCCATCGTTGTGCGTCGAGTCCGCAGAGAAAAGGCCCCCTTTTTTCTAGACGATGTCATGGCATGGGCGACACACCTAATCCAAGGGACACAGTACGAGCACAACTTTGAAAAAGGGCAAGCATCAGAGGGATGGTACCGTGGTTTTCTACGTAGACACAACTTCCTCAATGGAGCTGAGCGCCCCCTCGAGCTGACGCGACATGAGTGACTAACCCTAGGCAACCTCGAAACATACTTTGATGTGTGCGCTGAAGTGCTTGTAAAGGCCGGCGTTGCTCATGTGAATCCTAACTACGACCCGAACGTCAAGGGCGGCGAACCCGTCTTTATTGACAAGCCGCACCTTGTTGCTTCCTTCGACGAGACAAAGGTAGCCCTAGACTCGACCACTGCAAGCAAAGGCTAGCAAGACCGTGGGCTACGCGCAAGGGTGGAAGATGATGGGGAGTGTTTCGTTACCAAGTCCAACTCATGCGCCACTGCTGTGTGTGGCCGCTTGGGTACTAGAGAGGCGCTACCGCCTTACATTGTCTTTGCTTCTGGCAATACCTATCATCCTGCATGGGCCCCCGACTTTTTGTCAGACATCAAGAACAAGGACGGCGAAAACATGGCGTGGCGCTATGCAAGCAACGAGAAAGGGAGTCTTAACGAAGAGGGTGTTGTTGTCTACGTGAGGACAGTGTTGCATGAAGCTCTAGGGTCACCACCCTCAAGGGATGATAGCCATGACCATCAAGGCGTTGTGATATGCGATGGGGTGGGCACTCGTATTGGGTTCACTGTGCTTGAGACCGCGGTGGAACTATGCTTGGAAGTCGTTTTGCGCGTCCCGCACCTAGGCTTCCGCCTACAAGTCGAGGACACAATGAACTTCTCTGTGCTAAAGGTAAAGTTATTACCTCACCATACTCCTAACACATTTTTAGTTTGTTGCGATACTATGCACAATGTTGACATGCTATTCTATGGCACACGCAGGCAAAATGGAGAAAGATCAAGCGCGAGACGTTGCGGACGATCAACATCGACGAAAACGGCAACATGCGCTCACCCCTTCTACCCCTCAAGTGCAAACACTTCGCACAGATGTTCAAGGTCGCTTGGGACAAGGCTTTCACCCGGGAGCGGAACATGAAGGGTTGGGAAAAGGAGGGTATCTTACCAAGATTCAATAGGAAGGAGTATTGGCGCTTCAAGGCCGAATTAGATGCAGCGGAAGCCGACGGACCCACCGTATCGTCCATCAGGGGGGGTTCCAATAATATCAACGATGGCATGTTTGGTGCATGCATCCCCCCGTCCACGGACGGTAGCGCTAGTCGCGCCACTGAAGTCCAACTTCTTTTACTCGGAGGAGGGTATGCGCCCACTTCAGTTGAGCATCAAGCGAAGCAACTTCCGATGACCCTTCCTCGACATCTACAAGCGGAGGTGGACCGTGCCTCAACTGGCTTCCCCAACGTCAGTCGGCTTCCCACCATGAGCAGGGAGGAGAGAATGGAGGCTTATCTTTGGCAAGTTGACGTCTTCAACAAAGTGAAGACTGCCCTCCACCCGACCGTCGAGCAAGATGAAGCGGACGACGACAACGTGCATGATGAGGGGGAAGGAAAGAGGGGGCGGATTGCAACCAAGAACATCTGGTCACGCCTAGGAAGTGCTACCGGCGAAGAGTCAATTGCGTTGTAACGCGCCCAAGACCTAGAAAAGAAACGCAAGGCGAGCGATAAGGCACTCATAGAGGAGGCTAAAAACGCAAAGAGGCGAAAGGCAGTGGTGGAAACAATTACCCACGCCATCACACTTCTCGAGACCATCGCCGCCCGCGGCCTCGGCACGGTTGAGTCCCTTCAAGTGAAAGACCTAAAAGCAATGCTACAATACGATGACCCATAAGCTCCGGAAGCTAAGGGAAACTAGGCAGACTTGAAAGAACGGGTGCTAGCGTTAACTAGCGTGAAGGAAGTAGCAGAGAAATTCGTCTCCGCGGCGGCCGAGCGAGCGGTTATTGCTAACGCCGTATCCGAGCAAGCGCCATGTATGGACGCATCCGCCCCTATCCAAACCGTCACGGCAACACCCGAACCCCTACATTGAGGCTCATGGCAAGCTTGTGGGCGTTACTAGTGGCTGAAGTACCCGTGAGTGGCCGGCACCACCGAGACTTACCCTGAGTAGTATGATGGGCGAGGCATGGGCGTTGCCCGGGTACATGTACTTGTACGTGTAGCGGGCACGCGGCGCGTGGCTAGTAATTAAATAATTGTCACGTTCGACCTCCATACACACCCAATTTTCAAGGCCCTCCCACCACCCGGAAAAACTGATGAATGAAGCACTGCATGACACAATTAGGTTAGGCACCTTCCGAACTACCCCTTCCTAGGGTCTGGCATTAAAAAAGGGGCAAAGACTTGATCTTTTGGTAGGTGTAGGTTTTGTATTCCATCATCACGGCCTTTTGCTAGAAACTATAAGCAACGAGGAATAGGGAAAATACCCGCTATCACTACCGGTGGCTACGGGTATCCGCTATCGATATACCTCGCAATCCGAAATGCCAAGCAACACCCTATAATAAAAAAATTCTTAAATACACAAGAAAGAGGAGTGGAGGCCACAAGCAAAAAGAAGAAACAAGGCGGGAAAAACACCATATAAACCGAACGGCACGGAACCAGAAAGTTTATATTGCCGTTTTGAATCGACAGTGACGCGGCTGATGTTCATACTTTTTAAACCTAGACAGTAGCAGTAGCAGCAAATCACGCATATAAGGCAGCAGGCCGGGAAGATTTCGCTCTGATAACAGACATGCAGAAGGCCTGGAATGTCATTGCGGAGCAGTGCGGCTTGGGCGGTGAAGACATCGCAGGTGTATAGGCAACGACGGAAGCCGAGCAGGAAAGGCTGAGAGGCTTTATTGGAACGAATGTTCTGTATTCCAACTTAAGAGTACACTACTACTTCTACCCTCGCATCAGCCGTGGTAGTCGGTGCATATCGTCGCTACCCACTGACGATATCAAGCGGCCTGAACAAACCAGGGCGGTATACTCCTGCCGCGAACACCATGCGTTGCGAGTGTGGGAAAGGCGAGCCCATGTTTGGAGTCCCGGGGGATGTGCATGGCTCCGCACGATGGTGCCCGAACTGCCCGACAAAGCCCGACTCAGCGGTGAAGGTGGCCAACTACAACACGTGCGAGTGCGGGCGAGCGCGTCCCAGCTTCGGTTTACCTGGAGAGGGCCGCCCCCGTACGGTTTGGTGTGCCCGCTGTCCCACTAAACCAGCGACGGCCGTGCGCCTGCCCAGTCGACCGTGCTCGTGCGGCCGGACGAACGCGACGTTTGGGTTACCAGAAGGAGGGCGTGCGGGGGCGCGCTGGTGCTTTCTGTGCCCCGACAAGCCCGACGGCGCCACAAACGTGGCGAGCCGTCGCTGTGAGTGCGGAAAAGGGCAGCCGTGCTTCGGGAGGCCGGGCGGCTCGGGGAGCAGCGCAGCGCGCTGGTGTGGCACGTGTCCCGGTAGGCCTGCGACGGCAGTCAACGTGGTACAACAAAAGTGCGAGTGCGGAAAAACGGCGCCGCACTTCGGATATCCCGGCGACGAGCGCCGTTGTGCGCTCTGGTGCTCCCGCTGCCCTAACAAGCCCGAGTCTGCCGTTGACATAGTAAGCAAGCGATGCGAGTGCGGCATAGCCCACCCTCGGTTTGGGTTAAAGAGCGGGGGTCGTGGCTCGGCGCGCTGGTGCTCCCGGTGCCCTACCAAACCGGCGGCCGCGGTGAACGTTTGGGCTAAGCGGTGCGACTGTGGGAAGGGGGAGCCACGGTTTGGGCTGCCAGGGGAAAAAAACAAAGTGCGTTGGTGTACCCTGTGCCCCTCCAAGCCTAGCTCTGCGGTTCGTATCGGACTGAAGGAGTGTGAGTGTGGCGAGAACGTGCCAAAGTTTGGTCTGAGGGGGGAAGCGCCAAGAGCCGCGCGTTGGTGTGCCCTGTGCCCCACCAAGCCTGAGAACGCTGTGAACGTTGTCAGAGGAGGCTGCGAGTGTGAGCAGAGCACACCGGTGTATGCGCTTCCGGGGGAAGAGCGTAGCTCGGCACGCTGGTGTAGCCGGTGCCCTAGCAAACCCGCTGAGGCAGTGAACGTGAAGAAGAGGACTTGCGAGTGTGGGAAGGGCGAGCCGAGGTATGGCATACATGAGGGGGGTCGTATCTCTGCGCGCTGGTGTGCCCGCTGCCCTGGCAAGCCTACTGATTCCGTGTACTTGCTGAAGAAAAGCTGTGAGTGTGGCAAGGCCAATGCAAGGTATGGGCTGCCGGACGGACAGGCCATGTGGTGCGCCAAGTGCCCAGGTAAGCCTGACGGCGTTGTGGTCAGATCAAAAAAGGCATGCGCTTGCAATAGAAGAGAGCCTACGTTTGGGCTGCCTGGTGATGGACGTAATGGAGCGCGTTGGTGTGCCAGCTGCCCTGACAAACCAGACAACGCTGTGAACGTGGTCAGCAAGATGTGCGAGTGTGGTAGGGTTCAGCCGTGCTATGGGCTGCCTGGGGGAGGGCGCGCCTCCCTGCGCTGGTGTGTCCGCTGCCCCAACAGGCCTGACACAGCAGTGAACCTGCTGTACATCAAGTGTGAGTGTGGGAGAACAAAGGCGATGTTCAGGCTGCCAGGTTGGCCACGCAAGCAGCCCCGCTGGTGCACCACCTGCCCCACTCGCCCCACCGAGGCAGTCCCTGTGGGAAAGATTCGTGGGCTGAAGGGGGTAGGTGCGACTCCGCACGGTGGACAGCGCACACCAGCCGCACAGGCAGCTTCCAGTCACAGCACGGGCGTGGATGTCATGGACGCTATCCCTCCTTCCCCGCCACCTCAATCATCCTCTCAATCATCTCCACAGCAGCAAGCGCCTCAAACGGGTACACCTTTTTATCCCAGTCATGGAAGAGCCCTGCAGCAGGCTGCCCATCCTAACATTACCACTGGCTTAGACCACAGTGCTGATTACAGCACCCCGGCAGCCAAGAGGCACAGAACTGGCACGCACCAGCATCACAGCCCTACTCCCACCCCTCAGCAGGCTGCACCGCCTCCCGCCTCTAACGGCATGACGGCCTTCGCGTCCGGAGGCAGCGCTGAGCTGCAGGCGGCTCTTGCGGAGATCTCTGCCCTGCGTGCCGCGATGGCAGCCCAAGCGCATCGAATCAACTCTCTGGAAACCGAACTGTCCGAGAAGGCGCATCGGCAGCCTTGACTGCTGCATGCCCTGCCGGGTCGCCGCTATTAGCCTGCGGCGCGAAGCACGGCGAGCAAAGTAGGAGTCGTTATTGTTTGGCAAGGTTTCAGGTCAAGTTTGTAATAGTTCGGAGGTGTCCATGACTTTTACCGGTCGTTGTAGTTCTTTACCGTGTCGACAGTTTTCGGGTTTGTCGTTGAAGGGCTTTATGATGGCCGATTTACCACGTGAACGAACAGTCGGTAAACATCAAGAACAAGAACTGGAAACTCTTTTATAGCGCTTTCTGAATTCGACCTCCGTCGAGGGCGGATTGCGCGGATTATCTGCCAGGGTGGAGAGGGCTGTTGACGCCTCCTCGCCTGGAGGCTTGCCCTGAATTGCCGCACCCCTCAGTAGATTTAATTGCTTGCTAGTGTCACCGTCCAAGTATAGGAAAGGAGTGAGGCGGTTGATGTTTCTGCACCAGGGAGCCTACTATGCTTGTGATGTGACGCTTCTTTGGTGGCATTACGGCGTGTGACGCCATGGGACCCCGTTGTCATTGCGCTGCGTTCCATTTACATTTTATTTACGCGAGCTTTGCTCTTGCTGTAATTCGATGGGAATAACTCGGCCATGAGGAAGCCAAGTCGAATGACACGAGAGGAGGGAGCCGCCCACCACCCCGGAAGTCAAGGCTTCCGAAATCGATTCACCTTCCCCAACAGAAATGAGATACTAACACTACCCTTGCTATATGCCAAACTCCACACTTGACCGTAATGTCGCCGGCCCAAGAAATAATATCCGATTGTATCTCCGGCACCCCACCCGCCGCCACGGCCTTCCCTTCAAAAGCATAGCATAGACCGCACACGCTTTATAGATACGGTGACGCGTAACAGCATCAATCTCACTTCAGGGCTTCCTCAAAAGTGTTGGCGCTGCATTGCGACTCTGGCTGAACATTACCCCCTACCGACAACAATATAGAACATCCCAATGACTCTGGGAGAGATACATACAATCTCCCATCACTAGATCACTATCACATCACCAATCTGCAAGGGAGGAAGTCCCGCCCCATTTATGAAAATATATTGGTTCGGAGCACAACAACGCACGAAATCGCATCAATGATAATTAAAATCACAAGGGCAACCCACAACTCCTACCAATGCGAAGAGTGTTTGAAGCGTACGCCAACATTCAACAGAATAGATTCGCCCCATTTCATTAAAAATTGGAATGCCATTAATAAACTCGTATCAATGGCCTTTTCGACACGTCGTCGGCGGCCCCTATTGGGCCGCTTCGACCTGTCGGCTCACATGGCGGCCAAGGTTTAGGCCCGTTCCCTAATGTACATGTTGGCAACGAAAATCGGGGGCTTGTTGCGCTCATTCCCCTTCCCTGATGCTCGCCACAAACTCGACAGCCCGCTGCTTGACGTGTGCGACAGTCGCAGCGGTGCCGTGCGCCTTTTCGAAATCGAGGTACCGCTTGAAGAAAAACTTCATCTTCTTGGGCGGCAGCGTAAGGTAGGTCACGCGTTCAAAAAGGCTACGGCAGCGCGGCAGGTCGGCCAGCTTGATCTCCTGGTCGAGGTACACACTCCACAAGTCGAGGCGCTTCGGGTAGTTACGGAGGACGTTTTCAAAAATACTGCGGCCCCGCTCTGAAGAGTGCAAAACAGCAGTAACATCAGCGACACGCATTGCTCAACATGATTATCGTCCGACTCGTTCGGGAAATACTCAGCCGCCACCATAACTAGCACTGCCACAGATCCCATGGCATGTAAGCGTATGACTACAAGAAACTCATTCAAAACACTTGTTCGTTTTGTTGTATATTTGGTCAAATGCATTAATGATATAGAATGTCTACATCTGAAACAATTCACGCTAGATTTTATCTGATGTTTATAAGGGAGTGTTGTAGGAGAGTCTACGTATGTCGCTTTGGGGCAGTGGCGGTCTGTACCTGCGTCCCCGTTTTTGAACTCCATGATGCCCACCTGGCGAAGCAACTTTATGTGCTTTCGCTTCGGCAGCGCAACGAGGCCGCGATCGAGCGCGCGCTTTGCGGCGTCCGGCTTGCCGCACTCGATGTGATAGCTGTAGGCTCGCAGCCAAACCTTCGCGCTCTCGCTAAACTTTCGGCACACCGCCTACGTAAAAAAATAGAACGCAGAGAGCTCAGTGATATTCACACATTGTCAGGAGCTCACGTGCTCAGGTTGCCGTCTAAAATTGCTAGGCGTCAGTTAAATCAAGCAAGACGGCGGACATTCCAAGGTTTTCGCTAGTAACTCTACCACCATCAGCGTTAGCACGGGAATTTAGGGTTGTGCTTAGAAACCGATAACTTAACTCAGACGTATCTTCAGACGAACATATCGAGACAATTTCGGAAGTGAATCGGGCCTGGCGCGTACCTTGAGGACTTGTTCGCACAGCGCGGCGCGCTCAGTTCGCTGAAAGATGCCTAACGCGGCGAGGTAGAGGCGCTTTTGGTTGTTGTATTGCAAAGCTCGCGTCAGAAGCTCCATCGCCGCCTCCTGCGCATCGATGGCCGTATGTGTGGTTGGATGAAGCAGAGTGTTAGTCAAGTGTGTGTCTTTTAGCGATATATAATTCCGGGGCTAGTTCGAGGGCGCTATATATTCTCGGCAGCCATCATTCAAAGGTTAGAAAAACTATCAGCACGGATTATCTCAGATCCGAAAGATGGTGTTTTTGTTTTCCTGTTTGTAATCATGTGGCTGGCGATCAATCGCACCCCCAAAAAAGGATCGGGTACCAATAAAATCACACTTTTTTGCCGTTTGGCCACGCGAAAAAGGCAAGGCTAAAAACAGGCACAAAACCGAGTAAACATTCAAGATATACAGCTACGTCAAACAAGCCGCAGATTTCTTTCCAGAGGAAGATAGGGGGAGAGCAAAGGCGGGAGCCATCATTCAAAGGTGGAAAAACTATCAGCACGGATTATCTCAGATCCGAAAGATGGTGTTTTTGTTTTCCTGTTTGTAATCATGTGGCTGGCGCTAAATCTCATCCCAAATAAATACGGGTACCAATAAAATCACACTTTTTTGCCGTTTGGCCACGCGAAAAAGGCAAGGCTAAAAACAGGCACAAAACCGAGTAAACATTAAAGATATACAGCCATGTCAAACAAGCCGCAGATTTCTTTCGAGAGGAAAATAGGGGGAGAGCAAAGGCGGGAGCCATCATTCAAAGGTGGAAAAACTATCAGCACGGATTATCTCAGATCCGAAAGATGGTGTTTTTGTTTTCCTGTTTGTAATCATGTGGCTGGCGCTCAATCCCCTCGTTTGGTACATTCTCGCTAAATTACAGACAAAACCTCCTTTATTGGCTAATGCGTTCCTCCTTTATTGGCTAAAACCTCCTTTATTGGCTAATGGCTAGTGCTAATGCGTTCCACTGTCGCCTAGGATTTAGACGCCAGAGCTCCATTACGACAGGCGAAGGGGGGGTACATAGCAGCCATCATTCAAAGATTGGAAAAATTATCAGCACGGATTATCTCAGATCCGAAAGATGGTGTTTTTGTTTTTCCTGTTTGTAATCACGCGGCTGTCGGCCTATCAAGCAAACACGCGCCAAGTTGACTGATTTAACACCGTTTGCAAAAAAGGGTAGTCTAGAGCCCTATGGCAAACTGGCTTTCCCTGTAATCCTTGGGGATTTTGCCCATCGGTTTTTCCATACACCTAAAAAAGGTTTAGGGTTTCCTTAAGTCCTGGAGTGTGGTTTAAAAACTAAGCATCAAATAATTCCGCACCGCATTTCTTGGATCAATCAAAACTCTGGCTGACTGGCCAGCTGTCCGATGACGAGAAAACCTAAACCCTAGAACAGTTTGAGCGTGCCCAATCCACTGAGTAACATACTAAACAAGTAACTCTTAATAAACAAATACGTAAACGAGCGCTCCAGAGCCAAATCCAGCAAAAAAAAAATCTCGACACTCGCACGCAAAGAAACTCCTGACGATATTCAGCGGGATAGGCAGCAGGGTCCAGGCCCGCACCTCGGGAGGCTCCCCGTAAAGATTCTCCATGTTGAGGTAAGCGACCCAGACATTAAAGCGCTCTCCCTCCTCGCGCTGTCCGATTGTCGACAAAGCGCGCTCCGCCACGCTCCGCGCGCCGTCTACCTCGCCCAGCGAGAGCAGGTGTGCGACGTACTTGATCCAGACATACGAGCTGTCCGGCGACGCCATCACTGCCTGTTCAAAGCCTTCTCGGCTAGCGGGGGCCGCGCCACCCTCCAGGCGCGCCGACTCCGCCCGCCGTACTGCCGCCTCACGCTCGCGTGCTTCACGCTTTTTGGCTGCCTGCAGAACACAAACACAACGACTTATAACCACGGGCGCGACAAGCACCGCAATCCAGCACCGCTAATACATGCGAAACAGATAATTGCTGCATCTAGCAACAGCCTTTTAAAACACTCGCATTTTCTTGACTCAGAGTACAATACACTTTTTTCAATATAGCACACCACAAGGGCAACGTAAACATATGGTCAAGCCGAGTTCCGTAAGCACATGACTCGTTCGACGAAGTTTAAGACGGGATACTACCCAGGCGGTTTCAGTTCATCCAGCAGATTACTGATTGATCAGAGAAAGACAAGCCAAAAAGAAGAGGGCCACAGGTTTCACGACTGTCTATCTAGCCAGACATCATTTGTATCGGGTGGTCGGAATTTAGGGTAGGAGCGACTGACCTTGGTTTTCTTGGAGCCTCCGTTCGCCTCCGAAGGTTGCCCTTCTTCCCCATCGTCCTCGCCCGTAACGCCCTCTTCGCCGAGCACAACCTCGCCCCACCCCAGATCAGCGGCAGCAGGCTGATGATCGCTAAAAAGGGAGTCACCCGTCTCTTGACCGGCCTCCGTTTCCTCCTCTGCACCCCACCCCGCATCGTCGATATCATCCACCGCGTCCTCGTCCTCAGAATCTTCGTCCTCCTCTGCGGAATCATCTTCGCTATCGTCGGATTCCTCGTCCGAGCCTTTCACTTCATCCCCTGCAACCAAATTAAAAAACATCAGTGCCTGACGGGCGAAGTTTTAAAATAGACGACAACCTCGAAAATTTGACCACTCCTAATCTAATAAAGGACTAACATCGTCGACGACAGTTCGTCGTCACTATTTCAATGGCATGCAGAAGATCAAAAGCATTCCAGATTTTACAGTAACGTCACTGTAATGGTTGCCACGGGACTCTTGAAACAACTCTTCGGAAATAATGAATTAGCGCGACGTGGTGCGGAATTGTTCGTTCTGGGTAATATTTCGCTTCATAGGAGTCGCAGGTATTGAGAAGCCGACCAACGATTTACTTCCGTGAGCCGACAAAGAGCCGTGAAAGAGGGACAGGCAGTACTGAGACAAACGGAGGCAACAAGTAACAGCTGGAAAAACAGCTAAACCGACAGCGAAAAAATAAATAACGGTCTCACCGTCGTCAGACTTGTCCTCCTCTTCCACTTCCATTGCGTCACCCGCCTCCTCTTCCGAGTCGTCGTCGTCATCCATTAGCTGCTCCGCTTCCTGAAAAAAAAAAAATTCGTAGTCAAAAGAAGGGCGACTGCGAAATACACTTCATTTGACACGTTTACGCCACTCAAACGGTTGCAGTCTTGATACACGAGTAATGGATTGCATGCGCAGTTCGCAACGCGTTTACTAACATGGTCGCGTGCACACCTCGTCGAAATCGGGGACGGCGCCACCCTCTCGCTCCCCGGTGGCCTCCAACGGCTGCTGCCCCTCAAAGTACGACGGCTTCAGGCCGAGAGACAACCGACAGCTGACGGGGTCCACCTTCAGCACGCGCGCGCGCACTGTCTGCCCCACCTGAAACGCCTCGTTCACGTCCTGCAGCCACAACAAGCAGCACACGGACGCGCTTGTAAGTCGCTCTGGCTTTGAATGGACTGACTTCCGTGTTGAATTCAGCAAAACCCCTGACCCGATACCCGCAAATGCCGCTGTGAGGATTGTCATCACCGCAGATGGCTAGAAAAACAAGCGCTCCCGATTTAAGACCAATAATAAATGCGTTACTGGTTCAAGGCATCAGCCTCTGACCCACTATGGTTATTGAAATCAAGGGATTAAGAGACCAGAGAGAAAATATGACATGGATGATTGTAGGCTTGGGCGTCTGTGCCTTTTCTTCTTTGCTCATGGATTCCACTACTTTCATTGTAATTAAGATACAGAAAAGATTATTACGTCATCGGAGCATCCACACAGCGTCTGACAGTACTTTGTGGTGTCAGCTCGTTATTATGTCATAATAAATTGTTTGGCACGCATTCCGCAGGATGGGTAGAGGCTAGATATCGTGGACAGCACTGAAGCCCCCCACGGCGCCGTTCATTGTGAACATGCGCACCTTCATGAAGCCATCGTCCAGCTCCGAAATGTGCGCAAGGCCGGTCGCGGTGCTGCGGTCCAACTGCACAAACACCCCTGAAGGCAAGGAGGCGCCAGCAAGCGGAGGAGGAGCCAGTCAGGAGGGCGAAAAGCACAGGGACAACACTTTCTACATTACCTAGGCTCGAATCAAAAAATTTGAAGGAAGGTAATATCAAATTGTGAATAAACGGCAAAGGATAGAAGTCCATTCTCATACACCAAATGGACTGAAAACAGTTGTTATTGCTGTCACTTTCCCAGCTAAAAAGCGACCAAGCTCTGGAGACTCGTGCAAAACCGGACAACACCACACCCATATGAGTAACCCGGCTCATGAGGAGGGACGACAAAGGGTTTACCAGGTTAACCGGGCAGCGTGCGAGTAAATGACTAAGTGGAGGCGCAGTAAAATAGCCAAATGTAAAAACAAATCTTTGGAGTCTATAAGAATGCGACTGTGGGTTGGTTCGGTGTCAAAAGCAAACGAACGGACGGACGAGGAGCCTCACCGAATTTCTCGACGCGCTTCACCTTCCCCACCACCGTCTGCCCCACGGACAGCCCCTCGAGGTCAACCCACGCGTTGCGCCCACCGCGCGCCGTGGCCGACCGCAGCGTCAGCTCCACTCGCCCCCCCTCCACCGCCAACACCCGCCCCGCCACCAGCTGCCCCAACGGGAAGGCCGCTTTTGGGTCGTCCACAAAGCCGTCCGCGAGGTTGCTCAGCTTCACACGCGCCTGTCACCATCGCAACACACAAACAACAAATGTAATCAAACGTCAAACTGTGAAATACTAAAAAAAAAAACATTCCACACAAAATCAAATCCATGAGCGAAGGCGACACGTGTCGATTGCGAGCTAGCTACATGTTAACTCAGGAGTCAGTGAGAAGATGAGTGAAATCATCCGAAATGCGGATATAGATACAAATGCGCGAACATCCAAGTATGAGTGCAAAATCAATACAATTCTTGCATTTATATACCCAATAATGTATGATATATACCTACTAATGCATTAATAATTCAGTACGTAATATGTTCACATGACTGTGAATCACAAACTCTGCAGCGAGGTTATTACGAGTTTCGCTGTTTCATATAAATATAAACACACAAACTGACAATTACCATTTAATCACAAAGGAAGGAGTGGAAGCTATATATCAGGTTTGGGGTAGGGTGTACCTGGAGTGAGCGGGAGAGCGTGACGAAGACTCCCTTCGCCGTCACTGCCCTTACGTAACCCTTCACCTCGTCGCCCGCCGCGAGCGAGGAGACTTCAACGGACGACGGCGCTTCGGCAGCGCCGCGCCCCGCATCGCGCTCGCAGCCCTCCCACCATCCGCCAACCGAGCGGCGAAGACTGAGATCAGCGCGACCGGCCGCCTCGTCCGCTTCCAGCACGCGCCCTTTCACAAACATTCCCGTCGACAGCGCCTACGCACAGACGTAAGCCGCCGAGTCGGCACCGCAACAAGCACGTGGCGTCAAGTCCAGTCTAGGAAAACATGTCGCAGTTTCCGATACTCTATAATTTCGAATGGCTTCGGATAGATTTATTTATTTTTAACGAATTCACACAGCGATGGACAACATGCCAAAGTTTCCTTAGTCAGCAATCCGAGCGACATTAATGAATAATCAGACAGCAAGATCTAGGTTGGATACACTGGACGGTTAAAAAGGCTCTACCACGATTTGTGTTTAATATCAAAGAATGGGAAAATCGCTGCCAAACCTGTGCACAACTCAAAAGACGCCGGACACACGCAAAAGATCAAAATATTTCGCGAAACACAGGAGGAGTGCAATGACAATGACATGTTGCACCGATGAGAATTACCAAAGTTGCTGTAACAAATGAAGTGCACGACGTTCAACCAAAATCAGCAACGGCTCTAATAAAAGCGTAGAAAGCCGCAAATGAACGAGTTGGTAGTTGGCATTTTATCTAACCTCGACGGTAACAGGCAGCGGAGAAGGAATGGGGCAAGCACCTCGAGCGGTCTGTCGACGTACGCGTCGTGGATATCGGTGATGGCCACCCGACCGACCATTCCACCTGGCAGTCCGACTCGGAGCCCTTCGCCCGGCAGCACCGCCGCGATTCGCGCGGGCGCTATTGATCCGGTCGACACGGGCGAAGCAGTGGACGTCGAGGAGGCACGACTCAGTCGGAGGTCCACTTGACGGTGCCGTCCCTCGCCACCCACCGCTACCACCGACGCGCGGACGGGGGTGCCGGGCCGGTACAGCCGGTGCGCCGCCGTAAGCTCTTCAGGATCCGCGCTACAGTCCAAAAGATGCGCGCGTCCCCTGTAAAAACAGCACCAGCGACAAATCGGGTAAGGAACGGAACTCCCACGGCCACTGAATTCACGAAAAAAAGCGCGGCCAAGAATAAAGGGTTGATGCCAATGCACTCAAAATAGTATAAACGCACATCACAAATCATACACTACGAATCAACAGCGACATGTCATTTTAGTAGCGGCCTAACTTTCCCATAAAATACAATCTCTCGTTGTCGCCTTGCTAAGGCCTATCAGACGAGAATGGTGAAACAGCGGTGCTCAATTTCCGGAACAGCGGAGAGGGAGCTAGGGCGAGGGAGCCACCTGACATTTGGCCCGAGTGCGATCCAGAGATGGTCGCCCACGATCTCCTGGCAAAAGCCTACCAGCGCGGCGCCGACCCGCACATCGCCGTAGCCGAGCGGCGGGGCAGGCTTGCCGCCAGCACGCGCCGCCGCGACGTCCGCCGGTCGCATCGACACCTCCAGCACGCCGTGCCCCCGCCCCGCGGCTGTTTGGAGGTCGCCCAGCACCGCAACCTGCCGTACAACCAAAAGAATGGAAGACGTGGTCAGAACCACCATACTAACGTGCTGTTTAGGAAAACAGTGGCACGAGTCAACAATTACATATAATGAAAAAAAAATGATATATACAAACTGTCCAATGTTGTGATGACTATCTTTGACATTTGCCACAATACACTCGAAAAAACCGCAAGCTGCGGCGCCGCAAGAATCGAGTGGCACATCAACCACAAATGAGCGAGCAGGTCCAAGCAGCCTCAGAGTCATGGAAGTTTTGGTAACAGTGGGCTCATCGGGACACCCTCGCTGTCTGATTTGGTGTATGACTCATCCCAGGTTGCATCAGTCACACTCGGTCCGAATATGGACCGCCCCCAACACAAACCATATACCCCAAAGTAATCCCTAAACCCATGTAACCCAGTCACACAAGAAAATCCCGCTCAAACGCGCGACCGACTCGAGCGCCGAGTCGACACCCGCTCGGCTCTCGACAACACAAAATAACCCTACAGTCACGACACCTTCAATTTGGTGCGCTCGGCGGGTCACGCGTGCAACGGGAGCAGCCTCAGAGTCATGGAAGTTTTGGTAACAGTGGGCTCATCGGGACACCCTCGCTGTGTCATTTGGTCGATGACTCATCCCAGGCTGCAGCCGCGTCGATCACTCAACCACGGTAAATAAACGAGAGTCTGGACAGATCCACGCATTTATCAACATGGGCAAACAAAATCCCTTACATAGACCTACACACATGCCTTGAACAGAAAAGTAAAAAAATTCACGACGCTGATGATTCTGGACATCACAATGTGAACGATTTGGCTGAAAGGGTTTCGGGAGTCATGCGCACCTCCACCGCCTGCCCTTCCGTCAGCCCGTCCAATGGGCAGCCCGCCTCCGGGTCGGGCTCGTCCCAAATGAGCGACACGTGGAGGCGCGCTTGCGGGAGGTTGTCGCCCAGGCGCACCATGGCGTGCATCGCGTGCACCGCGGCGACGGTCCCGGTGAGGATTCGGCCGCTGCGGATACGGCCGCCGCCGCTGGTCTTGCCGCCGCTGCCGCTGCTTGGCTCGGGGGCAGCAGAGAGGGGGAGGTGGAGCAAGAGGCGTCCGCCCGTTTCGGGGCAAGGCAGCCGCGACACCGTCACCGACAGCTTTTGGCCTGGGACAGGAAATACAAAGGGCGGGGAGCGGAGAAAAGTTACAGCGAGTCAACTCGTTAGGGCTCGGAACCCAAAATTGTCATTAGAAGGCAAGCAATCCGTCTAATTGAGCGAGAGAGGAGGGAAAGAGGGCATGTGTGTGTGTGTGTGTGCATGTGTGTGTGTGTGTGAGAGTGTGAGAGAGAGAGAGAGAGAGAGAGAGTTTGTGTGTGTATGTGTGCGTGTGTGTTTGAGGGAGAAAGGGAGAGGGGGGGGAGACTGCGTACAATCAGAAAAGTGACGGGGGTATTCGAGTTGATGGGCTGTAGGTCTAGGGGGCTCACCAATTGCGAAACGTTTGTGCGCGTCGACGAGATGGAGGCTGAAGTCTTTGGCGGACACAAAGCCGAGTGCGCCGGCAGACTGCGGCAACGACACCACCGCGTAGTTGTCCTTGACCAGCTCCACCACCGCCGCCTCCACGCGCGAGCCCACTTCGAGCGCGGCCGCCTCCTTTGCCGCGCGCTTGGGGTGCTTGCAGAGCGGCGCCTTGAGCGTGAGGTCCAAAATGCCGTCGGCCTTGCTGACATCGAGCACGCGGCCGGCGACCTTCTGACCGGGAGTCAGCTCGCCCTTGGATTGGTGGATCGCCACCAGACCCACCAGATCCTACAGGAAGGGCAAGCGCAGCGGGGGGCAGGCACGAGTCAGCTTCACCGCCCGCAAAGCTGATAAAACTGTGTCACATATGATTTGATACTGTACAATTAGGTGAGAATGTGACCTCCAAATCCAGGGATTCGTGCTTCGAGAGTGTTGTCTCGGTGGCCATTTTGAGCACCACACCCAACAGCGGCACATGTGTTTCGACAACATGTTAAGCGGATACTTTGAGAAGCGCGGACACAAACGAGAAAACTGAAGCCACACAAAATAGGGTGTGACCGAAATAGATACTCAATGATATAGGATTTTAGTTGCGGTATGACCCGGGCTTGTTTCATCCAGTCGACATTTCCAATACGCATGTCTGTCTATAATTTATACATTCGTCACTTCATTCGCTAACCGGTGATAGCGCATGTATATTGAGCACAGGAAAGAAGTTGCGATAGGAACAGAGATGGTGACAAACCACGGTCGCCCACATTCTCCTCTCCTTTGCCTACTCAATTGACAAAACCAACGCAGCTATGGGTAAAGCTCTTGACAAAGCAGGAACATCTTCCAACATCTTTGACGCCGTCCTCTTAATGATATTCATAGAATTGGGGTACATGTTCAGGTTTGGTCTGTAAGATTAACGTTTTTTAATCAACCCCCTCACAAAACAGACCATTTGGTGGAAAACATAAATCTATTTAAAAGACTAAATCGTCTTATTATGCGCGTATTGCAAAAGGGTTCTGTCTCAGGGTGCGAAGAGATTTAGTTTCAGACACAGGCTGTGTCAAGAGTTTATGTTTTCCGGGGGTTACCTCGTGGTCGTCAAGGTCGCAGACGACGCCGTAGTCCCTTAGCTCGTGCACCTGCCCACCGACCGCAGCGCCAACGGCAAAGCGGCGCGTCCAGTCCACCGCCTCCCCCTCTGCAGCGCCCAGCGCCTCGGCGTCTTCCAGGTCACGGAACAGCGCGGCCAGGAAGCGCGCGTCGGCGCTGGCGGTGAGGCTTGGCTTGAGCGTGACGCCAAACTTGCCGTGCGTCGAGTCCACCTGCACCACCTGCGCCCGCACAGACTGACCGACGTGGAAGTGCTTGGCGGGGTCACTGACGAAGGTGTCCGCCAGCTGCGACAGCCCCGCACGGCCTGACGGGCAGGAAAGAGGAGGGTTGCAGGCTGTTTAGTCATAGCCCCAACGGCAGACGACTCGGAGTACCAACGGGAGAAGAGGAGGCGAGGCGAGGAGTGGGTGGGGCTCGGAAGGGGATGAAACATTTTTAGAACATCAGCGAGTTCTCAGCAAGTTACGAATGATTATTAGCCCCGGCATGGCCGGTTGGTTTCCTCACCGCCCCGGATCACTCCTTCCTCCTCAACTTAAATGCAGATCATGCAATAATAGCACCCAACCGGGCACTTTCATACGTGTCTGTGTGTGTGTGTGCGTGTGCGTGCGTGCGTGCACGTGTGAGTCAGTGAAAGTTTGTGTGTGCATGTGTGTGTGTGTGTGTGTGTGTGTGTGCGCGCGCGCGCGCGCGAGAGAGAGAGAGAGAGAGAGAGAGAGAGAGAGAGAGAGAGAGAGAGAGAGAGAGAGAGAGAGAGAGAGGGAGAGAATATGTGTGCGTGTGTTTATGAGTGAGTGAGTGAGTGAGAGTGTGTATGTGTATGTGTTGGTGAGGGAGAGGTGGAGTATTGACCTGTTAGGCGCGCCAGGAAGCGGACGTAAACGGCGTCAGATGTGACAGAGGCGACGTAGCCAGGTGCGATGGCCCCCTCGCTGAGATCGTCCAGTTTTGCAGGCAGGTCGGGCGCGGCTGCACGGAGGGACGCCTTGCGCGATAGGAGCGCGGCGCCGCGCCCCGTGGGCAGCTCCAGCACCACCAGCTCCCCCAACGCACTCCCCACCGCCAGCTTCGCCGCCAACGCCGCCGCGCCAGCGGGGTGGTCCGACAGGTGCGCTGCCGGCAGGAGGCCGCGTGCGGTGACACCCCCGACACCCGCCACAAACTACAAAACACCCCGACAGCAAACAGCTCAGCTCCCGTCCTCGCTCAGTTACTTCACTTACAATTTCTGCGTTTATGATGCGTCTGTAATCAAATCGCAAGCGGAAGCCCTATATGAAGACCTGAATATGTTATGAATGCAGTTGAGCATTATCGAATCAAAACGCTGGCCGCATAAAGGGTACCCATACATCCAATGATAAAGCACATATTTTGTTAGTTCTTACATATAAGAGTTGAAACCCTAATCATAAACCCAAAATTATATTAGTGAAGGCTGAAAGTGGGTGTAGTCTCTCACTCACCGTGACGCCGATGGTGCCCTGCTCATCCACTGCCATCCGCTCCACCTCCCCCTGCACCAAGTCACCCGGCTGCAGGGCGCCCAGCGCACCGGAGGACGCCGCCTCGTCGCTCTCGCCGTCCTTCTTGGAGCGTAGCGTCAGTGTGAGTCGCTTGGTGGGGGCGTCCACCGACACCACACGCGGGCGCACCAGCTGCCCCTCCTTGAAGCACTCCTGCCCACCAGACACCCAGCCCCCGAACCATGTCAGAACAGATGGAGAGACTCACCTTCATCCGCGCACAGCTCTCACGGAGATGAGGGCAATGGAACGCATGCAATGAAATGCAAATGAGGCAAATATCAACTGGGTTGAAGTTCAGAAGAGGGTTGAGGCCACACCTGAGGGTCCTCGTCCGCTTTGAGGCCAAGGTCAGACGAGCGGATGAGGCCGTTGACGCCGCCAAAGAAGGAGACAAAGACGCCGTAGGTCTTCACGCCGGTGACGACGCCATACGCGCGGGCGCCGGGCTTCGCGTCCTCGAGGCTACTGATGGCGGGGAGGTCCGTCTTCAGCAGCTGCTTCTTCATCGTCAATGTGACCTTGCGGGCGGCGGGATTGCAGTCCACCACACGCGCAGTCACCTGCGCATTGCCCAGACAAGCAGGGGCACAGTAGGGACAAAGACGTCAGACAAAGACTGCAGTGACCCTCACAGCAACGGACGTGTGAAGGTTAATATTGGAACTCCGGAAGTTGGAAGGCGATCCCAATCGCGGCTCAGTTGAAGAAATTCAACCAGTTATCCTTATCGGCACCGGGGGGGCGAAGGGCCCCACCCTGGGCAGCGCGGATAAGTATATCATCCTTGCCAAATTGAGGAGCTGTGAAGCCAACTTATGGCTGGAGTGATTCCAAACGAGGGGAGGTCTGGGAAAATGAAAGAGAAATGGAGTTTTGGGGATGCGTAGAGTAGACTAAAGGGTATTGTAGACTTTCACCTGTGGAGATAGACCCCCGGTTGGATTCAAAAGGGGGAGCATAGCGAGGGTGATGGGTATCGCTGAAACTCAGAAGGCCCCGAAGGGGGAGAGAAGGTTGAGGAAGGGAGGGTGGTCAGGAATGGGAGATGGCTCAGTTGAAGAAATTCAACCAGTTATCCTTATCGGCAGCGGAGGGACGGAAAGCCCCACCCTGGGCAGCGCGGATAAGTCTATCATCCTTGCCACGGTGGTGAGTCTAGACATTAATCCCAAACGATTGCAGTGGGTGGGTAACGAATTGGGTGGATAGCGGGAGCAGCGCGAGGAAGAGATGTAGCAGGACGCAGAACGAGACAGATGCAACCTTATGTTGACTGTACGCGGAGACATGAACCGCGATGGGATGCCATAGTGAGCGCATGAAGGGGAGAAAGATGCCATCCCTGTCCAGCAATCCGGACGGCCCTCTGATAAGAAAATGAGTGAAAATAGGAGCCGGAGTATACGAGAGGATAAGTCAGGGAAGAGAGGTGGCTCAGTTGAAGAAATTCAACCAGTTATCCTTATCGGCAGCGGAGGAGCGGAGAGCCCCACCCTGGGCAGCGCGGATAAGTCTATCATCATCGCCATTCGTGAAATATAAGGGGATAGTTGGTGGAGGTGGGCACATTTGGGTTTGTTTGCGCGGTGTTGGTATACCTTTTGGCCGACCTTGAACTTCGACTTGGCGCCCGCAGAGCCGGAGTCAGAGAGGTGCATCGTGGGGCAGACGCCCTTGATGCTGCCGGTCAGCTTCACCAGCAGCCCATAGTCCTCAATAGCCGCCACGGTCCCCTTCACCAACTCCCCCACCTTCACGTCCGCATGCGACAGCAGCTGTTGCTCCACCACATCCGGCTTGGTGCTGATGACCGCGATGCCATCCACCGGTCGGTGCCCAATCACCCTCGACTTTATGGGTTGTCCCTGCGACCTCCACGGCAGCGGTAGAGAATGAGACAGGAGCGGAGCAGCGAGCGAACACGGGAAAGGGCAAAGGAGAGACGGACGGTGAAAGGGAGGGGGGGCTCGGAAGGGGATGAAACATTTTTAAGAACATCAGCGAGTTCTCAGAAGATACGAATGATTATTAACTCCGGCATGGCCGGTTGGTATCCTCACAGCCACAACCATCACCCGTCCGCTGAAACATTTTAGGGGGGGGGTTCCACAGTATAAATTTTCCGGCTGAGGCGTGGTGGAAGCTGGGGTGAGGAGAGTGACGCACCGTTTTGTACTCTTTTTCGAGCCGCTTGATGACAGTGTCTTTGATGTTGGAGACGTGCGCAAAGCCGGCCAGGGAGGTGTTCTTCTTCTTGCCCGGTAGCTCCAGGAGGAGGCCCACCGAGGGGTCCACCCGTCGAATAACGGCATCGTAGACAGTGCCCAGCGGCGCCAGGGTCGCAGGCACCTGCATCGTTCACCATGGCCCCAAGGCAAACACCACAAAGTCAACAACCACAACACGCGTGAGCTCTTTCTATATTTATATACCTGCACCGAGTGGAGACGGGTAGCGGCTGTTGCTCATGCTTTCGCGAACAAATAGCAGTTGTCTGTCAGGGCACCCAGCCTAGCAAAGCCAGACGGGCGCCACACGGAGTTCACCGTGGAGGGAAATCGTCAGCGCTGTGCTTCTCATCCTCGCAACACCAACCCTCCCATCACCCCCTACCACCTCTAATGCATTCAGTCGATTCACTGATTTTCCTACCCTCTACATCACCCAAAACACAACACCCTAAACCATACCCGGCTCGATGTTGCTCATGCTTTCGCGAACAAATAGCAGTTGTCTATCAGGGCACCCAGCCTAGCAAAGCCAGACGGGCGCCACACGGAGTTCACCGTGGAGGGAAATCGTCAGCGCTGTGCTTCTCATCCTCGCAACACCAACCCTTCCATCACCCCCTACCACATCTAATGCATTCAGTCGATTCACTGATTTTCCTACCCTCAACATCACCCAAAACACAACACCCTAAACAATACCCGGCTCGATGTTGCTCATGCTTTCGCGAACAAATAGCAGTTGTCTATCAGGGCACCCAGCCTAGCAAAGCCAGACGGGCGCCACACGGAGTTCACCGTGGAGGGAAATCGTCAGCGCTGTGCTTCTCATCCTCGCAACCCCAACCATCCAAACACCTCTTCCTACCCATATCTCCCAGAAGTCCTGACACAAAGTTAGTACAATGTTTTACTCTTTGCTGCATCACCCAAAACACAACACCCTAAACCATACCCGGCTCGATGTTGCTCATGCTTTCGCGAACAAATAGCAGTTGTCTGTCAGGGCACCCAGCCTAGCAAAGCCAGACGGGCGCCACACGGAGTTCACCGTGGAGGGAAATCGTCAGCGCTGTGCTTCTCATCCTCGCAACCCCAACCATCCAAACACCTCTTCCTACCCATATCTCCCAGGAGTCCTGACACAAAGTTAGAACAATGTTTTACTCTTTGCTGCATCACCCAAAACACAACACCCTAAACCATACCCGACTCGATGTTGCTCATGCTTTCGCGAACAAATAGCAGTTGTCTGTCAGGGCACCCAGCCTAGCAAAGCCAGACGGGCGCCACACGGAGTTCACCGTGGAGGGAAATCGTCAGCGCTGTGCTTCTCATCCTCGCAACCCCAACCATCCAAACACTTCTTCCTACCCATATCTCCCAGAAGTCCTGACAAAAAGTTTGTACAATGTTTTACTCTTTGCTGCATCACCCAAAACAAAACACCCTAAACCATACCCGGCTCGATGTTGCTCATGCTTTCGCGAACAAATAGCAGTTGTCTGTCAGGGCACCCAGCCTAGCAAAGCCAGACGGGCGCCACACGGAGTTCACCGTGGAGGGAAATCGTCAGCGCTGTGCTTCTCATCCTCGCAACAATAAATCAGCCACCCTGCCTAACTTAACTTTCCTAAACGGAAGCGAGTTGCTCATGCTTTCGCGAACAAATAGCAGGTGTCTATCAGGGCACCCAGCCTAGCAAAGCCAGACGGGCGCCACACGGAATTCACCGTGGAGGGAAATCGTCAGCGCTGTGCTTCTCATCCTCGCAACTCCCTTCCTATACCTATAACTCACTTCCTATACCCTATACCCCCATACGACAGCACCACACCCCCACCCACCCTGGAGGCCCAACTACAGGCTCAACACCAAACATCCATGCATGCACCGACCCTTATGCGCGCATCTGTGCCGCGTGTGCACGCGTGTGTATGTAAGACTTGTAAAAGATAGGTTGGTGGATGACAGGGTACCTGTTCAAGGAGATGCTTGGCCAGCGTGAGGCCGACACGTTTGGTGCTCGGGTCGACGAAGAGAATTCGCGCGAGCAGCTTCTGCCCCGCGCTGTACCTCGTGCCCCAGTCGTCGCCCGCCAGCAGCTGTGTCAGGTGAAATTTGTCTATGGTGCCCGAGAAGAAGGTGAGGAAGGCGACCACCAGGCCGTCCTTCAGCACGTTGGTGATGCGCGCCTGCACCAGCGCCCCAACCTGCAGCGACTCCAGCGTGAGGCCGTCCCATTGCTTTGTGACGGCGGACGATAGCGCAGAGGGGTCGATGCCACAGGCGACCACCTGGAGCAGCATAAGCATGTCAGCAAAGTTGTCACAATCTTTCGTGAGGGAGGGGGAGGGGGGGCTTGCAGCACGGACCTATGCTACATGTCAGCATGTTAATCACTTCCAGAAGGGACCTAAACGAGACTAAATGCAAGGAATATTCTAATAAGGAGTCTGGCCGGATGTCACCTTTCCTTTTACAGAGATCACCATCGCGTCCAGCATCATCCCCGGCACCACCTTCTCCTTGCAGTCCTTTTTCCGCATGAAGCCCGTGAGGCCCTTCACGCCCAGCGTGAGCATATAGCCGTGGTCCTCCTCGGAACGCACACACACCGGAAGCACCAGCCCCGCCTTGACCGTTGCGGCAGAGAGCCCTTTACTTGCGTGACGAAGACGAAGTGAGAGGTCGATCCGCTTGCGCGCGCGCTTCCCATCGCCGTCAGAAAGCGCGATGACAGTGCCGTGGACTTGCTGCCCCACACTGAACAGCTCCTACGCAAATCAAACACCACACAATAACATGCCATGAGTGTGTGTATGTCAGGAGGGGGGTTGAGAGAGAGAGAGTGAGTGAGTGAGTGAGAGAGTGAGAGAGAGAGAGAGAGAGAGAGAGTTTGTATGAATGAGCGAACGAGCGAGTGCGTGTGTGTGTGTGTGTGTGTGTGTCTGTGTGTGTGTCTGTGTGCGAATTTGAATGTTCTTTGGGAGATCGCGTATGGGACTATGGAATAACTACTTAAATGGTAATTCACAGCGACAGAGATTGCAGGTGGGAGCAGAGGGTGTTGCGGGCTGCTCTCATATCAGCTCATCAGGGAGAGGGCAGCGTGCGCTTACCGAAAGGGCTGGCACTGCTTCCTGCCTGGGTCCGGCCTTGGCATTGGCCGCGAGTCGCTCTGAGAGCAGCTCTGATGCCTCGGCCGCAGCGATGTGCCCCCGCAGACCATGCGGCAGCGCGACCACCAGCTCCTTGCTGCCCACCTCAGACACGACGCCAAGCACCTTCACACCCTCGGACAGCCCCTTGTACTTCAGGAGCTCCACAAACTTGGGCAGCCTTGAGGACGCGACCAGTTGACGGTGGAAGATGTCGTCATCATCCTGGAGGGATGAAAGAGACAGGCCGGCAGAGAAAACAGTGGGTGAGCATCTACACAGTAGAGTTGGTGAGCAGGACTAGAGAGGTGGATGAGAGGTTGAGAGGCTGCTATGTATGCTTCGCGATGGTTTATTCGCAGTGGCATTACATGAGTTTCAGACTTACTGGTAGAAATGTGCGGAAGCAAATGAAAGAGGGTAAACTGCGTGCCTGAGCAGCTATGGAGCAAGTTTGAGACGCCAAGCCCCTAAATCACAGTCAAAGTAGGCCGATGGCGAAACGCGAGAGCAACAACATAACATGACGGTAGAACGGAGAGGGTCGGTCGGGGAGGTTCGCTTCAGACGGCGATCAAGACAACTACCCTAGTTACACTAGCTGCCGCAGACGGGTTTGTCGGAATAAGCGGGTGATCAAGGAAAGCACAAGCCCGAATATGCGTGCTTCGGAAACGAGGCCATCAAAGGTAGCGAAAGAGGGTTAGGGAATGAAAGGGCGCCGTAGTGGCGCGATGCTAAACACGCTGCGGAGAGAAGGAAAAGGACGGAGACCTAACAAGAGCTGGGACGGCTTATGTGCAAAGTGTTCAGAGATGAAGCACGGCCGATGGAAATGACGGCCGCACAGGTACGGTGTTCCGAGTGCAGGATGTCTGGACAGGGCTACTGGAAAATGCAGGATATGAAGTTAGCGTTCTTACCTCGTCTGCCCCGGGAGCGCTCCCTTTCTTCCGTCGTTTGCTCGGTACGCCAGCGCTTTGTTTCTCTTCTGCTGCAAAGTCCGCCGCCGCCTCTGCCGCCGCCTCAAGTCGAAGGCGCTTCCGCTCGACCGCGGCGAGGCTGTCGCCTCCGCCACGAGGGAAGGAAAACTCCTCGTCTGCCACAGCCATCGTGGCACGCGGCGTAGCGTAGCTTCTCAACGGTACCCGACTCGTCTGACACTCCGGGTCCCCGAAGGTTGTCGACGGCCCGCCGTCTGTCGTGTGAGTGAGTGACGGCGGCGCCGCGCCGACTTCACTCCCGCTGGGTCTGCGGCAAGGATGATCGCGTATATCATCATGGAAATTTAAGTAGTATATTTTCTTACAAGAAAAAGCAGTGGAGGCCACCAAGCAAAAAAGAAGAAAGGAGGAAAAAACCTAAGCCCGAGGAACAGGAAGGCATGCCACAGCACCAGCACTGCCCTCCTGAAAAGCGTCGCGGAGATAAGAACCCAGAGTGCCATGAAGAGCAGCAGAAAGACGTTGCATGAATTCACGTCGCACATCCCCCAAAAAACGCCGAAACGGAACATAAGTAGATCGACGAAGAAAATGTTGCATACGGACATAATTGTCAGAGCGCAAGGAACGAGTGTCAGCGGCCCCCATGCCAGGGAAGCGACGAACAGCCACCAAAATAGCCAAGCGATCGACCAACTCAGCCGCCATCGGCGCCAACCGGCCCCCATCCTCCATGGCGAAGGGATAATAGTCATGGACCGACTAAACCGAAGGCGTGCCAAGCAAAGCGGAAGTGCGGAGGTCCGCATCAAGTTTGCTTTGCTGAGCTCCCAATGCAAGGCTGCCAGGGAGTGGGAGGCGAGCACCTATACGAGGAACGTTGGTGTTCGTGCGAGCACTTGTAACCGTCACATCAACAACAAAATGACGGTGCGGAGCCATGAAGTCTAACCAAACCACATCCCCAGGACGATCACGTGAAGCTCCCGACCGAATACGGCGGACCTCTAGCCGCAATTCCCGGCCCTTAGTAGCCCCTGCTTCAAGCATGAACTCTTCAAGCACGTGGACAATACGGTCGTGGAGTTGAATGATATACCAAGAGCACGGGCACCGGGGGATATGGTCCATGAGCATAGCGGCTGTTGAGCGCTCACCCGACATAAAGATGCTCGATACCGTCGAC
Organism: Tetraselmis chui; assembly: GCA_026401115.1. Taxonomy (NCBI): domain Eukaryota; kingdom Viridiplantae; phylum Chlorophyta; class Chlorodendrophyceae; order Chlorodendrales; family Chlorodendraceae; genus Tetraselmis; species Tetraselmis chui. The sequence goes on along the minus strand of JAPMLY010000236.1, from coordinate 77,241 downwards.
GAAGATCCATACCCGCGAGATTCTGAAGGGGCCTCATTGCACCGAGGGCATTTTCGAACATGAGCGGCGCGCTCCGCAGTCAAGCCAAGCACCCGGTGGGCTGCAATCGTATAGCAATCGGATGGCACCTTGAAACTGGACTCATGTGAAGCGAAAAAGAGAGCCAAAGCCCCGCGACCCGTACCCGTAATCACCCTCATATAGTCCGGTGGGGAAGGTCTGCAGAACGCCAAGAGGTCAAGGTAGGCCCGGGCACGAAGAATGCGCGAAATGCCCCGTTGAATGTGGCCCCCGGAATCTCCCAAGCGAGTGAGAGCATCGGGAGTCGGAAGGTATAGGCTAGTCACTTGGGTAGCGGGTGCCACCGCATTGTTGACCGTAGATACCACCAACTCGACATCGGGCCCGGCATAATCGGAAAGGTTTTGGTTCAGTGTGTTAGTCAACACCACAAGCTCCGATTCCGAAAACCCGCCCATGGTGGAGATAGAGTCGTACGAATTGCGCAATTGGACCGCCCACGGTAGAGTAGAAGTGGCAACATTTAGTAGTTCTTGTCAGATGAGACCGTACAAAGGACCTAGCGACTCGGACTCGTAATCAGTAAGCAGGTTGGCGAGGGTCGCAGTGAATGAAGCATAGTGACCAGGTTCGGCGTCGAGCTCGAGGGACGGTACATTAAGCCCCCCAACCTCCGCAGGGAGGGAGAGCTGTCGTTTAGCATAATTCAGTTGATCGACTGTTTGTGCGTCCAAAGAAACGCCCAAGATTCGATAAACTGCTGCACGAACGGCCCTATCTGCAGTAGCAAGGTACGGTCGGCAAATATCTTGGGGGAGGGTGCGGAGCAAGAAACCATAGCGGCGTACCGCACACGTGATTATCGAGCGGAAAGCGGCGTGTGTCCCTCCGAAGTCTGACATAGCAAAGCATACGATCTTGTCCAAGAGGAGTTGATGAGCCTCAACGGTGTCTTGCAGCCAAGAGTAAACATAGTTCTCATTATGAGACGCTAGAGGGCCATCTGCCATCGAGAAGTCCATCCGCAAAGGGGCTCCAAGGTTACTAGTACCCGTAACAACGGGGACCATCGCCCGTATCACCTCGACAAGTTCAAGGGCCGTATCCGGAGGTACCATGCACGAAGATTTGATTGGTTGAACATTCGAGCAGACTTTCCCCAGTTCCTCCGTAGCCACCGTAATCACAATCGGGACGAAAGGCGTTTTGATCAAATACTTGCCATCATCAGAAAAGGCTTGGATCGCCGCTGAATCCTTGTACCATTCTCCAGTATTCCGGAGGGGGGTGCTTATCGCCAGGTTGAACAAAAGCGGGCCAAGAGGATCTCCTTGTCGGACACCCATACGAGATTGAACCGTGCCGTGCAGGAGCGAAGCATCGTTGGGGTCGAAGTAACACACCGTGGAGTCCCGTGAATATATCATCTTAACCAACGGGATAATGGGATGCAAGTCAGGGTTCTTGGACATCTCCGCAAGGAAACTCCGGCGGGAAATGGTGTTGAAGGCGTTCTCCATGTCCAAGCCTAGAAGGCTGCAATCAGGAATAGCTTGTAGGCCAATGCGAGTGGTATGAATGGCTCGCTCGATACCCGCTTTGGTGAAAACCGATCGTTGTACAGGGCCCAGGTGGTCGGCCGCGACAGTCGCTATCCGCGCTATGGCGTGACAATGAGCTAACCGCGACAAAACGCTGCCAGCAGCAAGCGGCCGGACTTTAGGAGCCTCTCCCCGAAGGCGAGTGGCGTCGCGGTCAACCCCGGTTTGCTTGTGAAGAGCCCACCCGGTCGCACTCGCCGGAAAGTCCGCCGCATCCTCGGGAATGTTTCCCGCCGAGTAGCGGTTAACCCACTTACGCCATGCCGGAACATTCAAGTCACGGACATATTCCCATCGCCAGCCATCAACGTGGGGGGCTGACAAGCGAGGTGCTTTTCTCAAGACAAGGAGCATAGACTCCTCCCATATTTTGAGGCTGTCACTGTCATCTAAATACGTGAGGGGTGGGCGCGCCGGGGGGGGCAGAGGGTCGGGGAGATCACAGTCTGGGTGGGGAGTACCGGGCGGAGGATGCAACCGCTGAAGAGCGGCCAAAGCCGCGTCGCGTCCTCCACCATTCCGAAGTCGGCTCCGTCTAGGGCCATGCGCGGGCCCGTCGCAACTGGCCAACTTCCACTAGCTCACGGGCCCGACGGAAGGCAGCACGGCGTCGGAGGTCACCTTCGGAGAGGCGAGTCGGTGGGTGGTGCTGCTCCCGTTGAGTGTTTTGGGCCCGGCGACGGCGAGAGCCCCCCCCCACCCCGGCCCCGACCGCCGGGGCGTCTAGGCGCAGAAGCCCCCGGGCACGCACGTGCAAGCTCACCTCCATCTCGAATATCACGTAGAAGGGTGTCAATGCCCGTGAGTCCGTCCTCTCCGGACGTAGAGAACCAGAGACGGACTCGACGTTGGACCATGGAGCGGATGCGAGCACCGGCCGCCGCCGGGAATGGTCGGAGGAGGAGGCCGCCAAAGAGGTGAATTGCCAAAAAAGCTCCTACGCCCGAGAGTCCGTTGAGGGAAGGGAGGTCGCATATTCGAGGGTGTCTTGTAGGGCAGAACGTAGGTCGTCTCTCGCTGTCGTACAAACCCCTCGGGCCGCAGTGACAAGTCTGAACTCAAGTAGACAAGCGACCGGGTCGTTGTCGGAGCACCATGAGGCAAGAGTAGCAGCCCGAGGGGGGGATCGGAGAGCAGCCTCTCGGCGGCAGATGAGGGCATAAAAGCGTGTCCATGAGGTATCGGGGGTCCATCATGTGTAGGGGGGGGAGTGAGGGGGGTAAGCTCCGGTTCGGCCCGGGGTGGGGAAGGGAGTGAAGCCAAGGGGGGGAGGCCACCCCAAGCAGAGGGGGAGGGGTGACAGCTATTCGGAGGGGCGTTGTCCAATGAGCGGCGGCCGGGAGCTGCCAGCATAGTCGTGAGGCAACATGGGAGAAACGGGAGCGGCCACACAGTGTAGGCATGGAGCGGTAAGAGGGCGAGCTTGGGTGGCAAATAGAAGGTGGTCGCCCGAGGCACAAAGGGAAAACAAGGCCGGAGAGGAGGTCGCAAGGTGGCGAGCTTGGCGACGGTGTGCGGAAGTAGAGGGGCCATTGCCATTTATGAACATGTTCGTGTATCTGGCGAAATTAGAGCGCCATTTACGCCCAGCAAACCGTCCGTTTGCCAAACGGAGCGCAAGTGTAACATTCCCCCGCGACGGGGATAGAACACCCGATGCACTTAGGCCCGGCTCCGACTCCGAAGCTCTAGCATGGGCACCTGCTTCAACAACCGCAACTCGCCGGCTTCCAACATCATCATCTCGCCGCCAACCAGCTCCAGCCCTCCGCCCGGCAGCATAAGCACTCTATCCATTGGCACCAGCAGCTGCAGAACCGGCACCGCTGTCAATCCTCTGCCCACGGGCCGTGGCAGCATCGGCGAGTCGCTGACCGGCACTTGCAAGAGCACCACTAGCAGCGCCATCACCGGTTGGATCTCTCTGTCCAACAGCCCATGCAACAGCAACCGGGCGCGGGCCCGCACCGGCAGGTGCATAAGCACCACCAACGGCCCTGCCACCAGCCACATGTTTGTGCCCACAAGCACTATCACCAACACTAGCAGCCCGGCGCGAGCGAGCCCCGGCAGCCGCAAGTCCCATAGCGGTAGCACAAGCAGCATATGCAACACCACTCGCCGCAACCCTCCGCTCATGGACGTTGGTAGCAACGGCCGAGCGCCAACCACCACCAACAGGTGCCAAGGGGTCTCCGGCAGCAACACGGCAAGTTCTTTGCCCATCAAGACCACCCACAACAAGTTGCCACGAACCAACTCCGGCGGCTGCTACAGCACCGACGGCCCCACCAGCAGGGGCAACAGCCGGTCGCCAACCAGCACCAGAACCCACCCCCGCAACACCGCTACATGTACTAGTACCGCTAGCTGCAGCCCTCTCCTTGCGAATGCCAGCAACCGGCTGCCAACCGGCATCAGCACATGCAACAGTAGTACCATTAGCAACACCACCAGCAACATGGCCAAGCCCACCAACATCGGTATCAGCAGCAACGGCATGGTGCCATGGAAGAACAGTGGCTCCACTTGCAGGAGCACCGCTAGCATAAGCAGCAGCAGCATCACCAACGGCAACATGGCGAAGCCCACCAACATTTGTGGCAATAGCAGCAGCATGGTGCCATCTAGCAGTAGTAGCTCCCCTTGAGGCAGTAGCCGCAGCAGCACCCACAACAGGAGCTCGAAGCCCACCGGCATCAGTAACAGCACCAATAGCCGGACCACCATGTGCATCCCTTTGCCTATGAACACCAGCAACCGCCCGCCAACCACCAACAACCCATACCGTAGTAGTACCAACAGCACCATCACTAGCAGCGGCAGCATCACCACCAACAGCAACAAGACGACGCCCACCAGCGGCGGTAACTGCATCAACAACATTGTGCCGTCCAACAGTAGTGGCTCCACGTGTAGCAGCAGCACCCCTAGTGCCAACACGTGCAACAGCTGGCCTAGAACTTGCACATGTGGCAAGTGCAACGCGAACAGCAACGGCACCAGACACCCTTCCAGCAGCGTCTCTATGTCCACTAGGAGGTGCCGCAACAACCGGCCGCAAAACAGCACCAGCAGTCACTAAGACCCCACATGTAGCACCTTCACTACCGGCATCAGCGGCACTACCAGCAGCAGTTGCAACATCAACAACACTCCCAGTTGTAGCCCTCCGCACATTAGCAGCAGCGCGTTGTCCTCTAGTAGGAACGGCAATCTCCGCACTCCAACCAGCACCAACACGTGTAGTAGCATGAGCATCTGCACCTTCCGTAGCAACACCAGTAACACCAACACCCCCAAATGCGGCTTTGCACACGCCATTCTCACCGGCAACAACCGACCGCCGACCAATAGCCGCAGCAGAAGCAGCAACAACAACGGCGGCACCAGCACCACCACCACCACCAACAACGGCAGCACCAGTACTACCAATGTCTCTACGTCCGCCGGCATTTTTTTTATCATCATGGAAATTGGAATTGTTTAAAACTATATCAGCGAACTAATCATCATGAGTCTTTCGGTATGCAGGTACCGTACCTCAATACTAGTTCTCGTGGAAGACCGCCTTACATGTACCTGTACTTCAACTCATATGGGATATTGAAAATGAAAATGCTTTACAACAATTACAACGCACATTATGGCTGCTAATGTTTAAGGGCCTTCCCGCCCATGACATCAAGGAAGTAAGTTAGAATACAAAATTAAGGCCGGGGGGTCTCCTTGTCCATCATCTCCGAACGTGTTGTGGGGCTTTCCCCCCCCTAGGAGGTTCTTGGCAGGGTATGGAATGGTGTGGTATTAGATGGGTAAGTGTCACAACTAGCCTCTAAGTGGGAGGTTACTAGGGGGAAATCTCTAATGGGAAGCGTTCAATGAGTGAAAAGTGCTGGTAGTTCTGTAAGCAACTACAGAGGAGCAGTCGCTATGCGGGGATTGAAGGAAAGAAGTTACAATGTGGAATATCATGTCACCGCCCTCCATTGTGCTAGACTATTTATAGTCTAGCGAAGCTCGCCTTCGGTCTCGTCACGCGTCACGCTTCCCTAGGTACGTGTCGACGTGTCGACGTCCGTAGTCTTTCGTAGGCCAGGTTGTGTAACCAATTGGCCTCGTGCCTAGCGTCTTGACGCATGGGAGAACTCATTGTGCGTACTGTACATACCGGGAGATACATATACGTACACTACTGCGGATAGTGTCCTCGAGCTTCACAATGGCAAGTGTAACTGCTAGTACACTATATCCGTGGAAGGTACGGTATAAATATCTTAGGGAGTACTTGTACTATTCCTGTAACGTACTGTCACAGGACAGTACTCGCCACATAAGCATGGTTAGAAATGTTTGTGAAGAAGTTGTTCATATAGTATTTTGGACATCCTATAGCACGCCAAAAATGCATTAATTTTGCTGGTGAACGCATATGCCCGCGAACTTATCAAGGCATATGTCGCGCGGTTTTCTGTTATTCCTTGGCGGTTTATTTCTGGTCATATTGATATTACAGAGTTTCAAATTACATTCGGGGAGAGAGAAGTTGGGCGTTCCCCCGACGTTACAAATTCTAACCGCTAGAATACGCATGTCACATTAGTAAAACACGGACATGCGTTACCCCTTTATATGACGCGCCGACACACATAGGTCGTCCACCTTCTTCCTTTGCGCGAGCACAGCTCACGCAACGGCATCTAGACTCCAGCAATCTAGCAAGGTGAATATCTCTATTAGCACACGGTGTAGCTACTATCGAACTAACTCACATTGTAAGTATGGCAGACAATAACACATGTACCCTACAAGGGACGACAGCGGCGACGTCGCGTCACCACCGTCATCATGCAGTTTCAAAACTTATATAATCCCGTTAACAAGCTCCTCCAAAAGGTTGACGGCGAGCAAACTAAACCGTCAGCCCCTAACAAGGAACATAACATTCCGCCATTACCGGCCGACGCCTTATATGAGGGTGGAAGCGTTAAGGAGTACGCCACGCATTTATATGCTAGCTCGGCCAAGACCGCGTATATCGACACGCTAGACTGATTTACCGAGATTAATTTGCTCCCAAGAGCGTTCAACGACATTTTACCACCTATATACGCATCTGCTCCGGGACTCTTGACGCCTCGACGCGACGAAATAGACAGATTCCTAATCGAAGAAACGAATTTCTTCCCGCGACGAATATCTTCACTTATAGCGTGCTATGGCGTTTACTATGCAGCCGCGGACGCGGCGCTCGAAACAACTATGGCGACGACTCGTTCGACGACCGCTACCGCAGCGGAAATAGCGCGCGCATGGGATGTGCACGACGCGGCAGTTCGGACACACAAGGCTGTCACGACTCGCGACTTACCTACGTACGATGCTTCAAGGGCAAGAAGGTCCTCACTTGAGAGGAGCGAGTCGCCAAGCGCCTCGTATACTCCCGCTTCTTCGATACCCAAGCAGCCGATCGCATCATCAACGGCGTCGACGGACTCCTCGCAGCCATGGGAGACAAACGCATCGAAGTTAGTCTCCACGCGGCCGCAAAAGCTCAAGCCGCACATAGCGTTAAGCAACCAATGCCCGGCCGGGGCGACGGAGGCAATGCCGACAAACTCATCCCGCAGTCGGACAAGAGCCTCGAGGACAAACAGCAAAAGGACAAGGACAAGTGAGAGGAACGAGAGAAGAAAAAGGCACGCCGGAACAAGAAGTCCGAGCCCGAGCCCGAGGCCGAGGGATGATGGTGTGCACCACCGCGCCGATTCCTGCAACCCAACCTCCGACTACATGCAAATTTGCGTGCGACGGAGAAGCGCAAGAGGGAGAAAATCGGCGCGAGCGTGCAAACCATACATTAAATCCGGGATCTATACCGTTCAAAACAACCGCCCCCCCTCACGATTCAACCAAGGAGAGTCACTACTAGACGCCACTCCTGCTCAACCAGAATTCGTAAATCCGGAACTAAAACGCTTAGTCCAAGCCGAGGCGTGGGAGCCCTTTATCTGCAGCGACTACGTTCCCCGACTCTCTTTAGTGCCCAAGCCGGGCAACAACCAATAAAGACTCATACGCGACCTCCGACCACTAAACAACTACCGCGTCCGAAAGCGACTCAAGATGCAAACGCTACTAGGGGTCAAGCACCTAGCCAGAAAGGGAGACTACTTGTTCAGCTTCGACATGCACGATTGCTTCTACGCGTTGGGCATAAACCCAGCGGACCGCGACTACTTCACATTGAACGTGCGCGGACAGCTCTACCGTCCGGCGGGGCTACCTCTAGGGTGGTCTCTATCCCCCTTCTACTTTTTCAAGATGACACCAATCTTATTTCGCGAATCTCTTGTGAGCACCATACCCACAATTACCCTGCCCGACTCAAGGTAAATGCACGAAGACAAACATGAGACAAATGCGCTGGCGCGGCGCTAGGATTATCCCCTACATCGACGATTACCTCTTATTCACGGCTACGGAGGAGGAGGCGCTTGCCTTGCGCCAACGCCTCGCCAGCCTCATGGCCCGTCTCGGCCACCCAAACAAGGGCTTCTAGGCAGCAACTCAAGTCGGCAACCACATAGGAACCGACATCGGTACATCGTCAAGTCACTTCTACGCTGCGCAGTCCAAACTCCCCACGATCGCGCAACAAGCAAAATAGGTTATAGGAGGAGCTACACGGAACACACGCTAGCTACCCGTCATAGACCTTCAATCATTTGCGGGGCAAGCACAATACATTTTCTTGGCTATCCCAACGGCCAGATTCTTCTTCCGAGAGATGCAGTCCGTCGTTGGCGAGAAGTGGGGAGGCCTCGTCCGGCTAACACCACCGCAGCGTTGCGACCTACATGAGTGGACGCATACTCCCAGTCAGCCAATCGAGACCGCGTACCTACATACGGACAGCTCATGCTAGGGATGGACAGCGGTCCTAAACGAGGGCCTCAAAGCTCGAGGATTTTGAATCGCCGAGGCATAACATCAACACATTACTTGGAAAGAACTTAAGGCCGTTCATAACGCCGTCGAGAGCTTCTTGCCGCAGTTGGGCGGCCGCAACGTCCTCGTGACCGAAGACAATCATGCAGCTTGTCATATTCGGACAGGCCTAACCTCACGCTCACATATGATGATGGAGGAACAACGACGTCTCTGCTGCTTACTCGACACAAACAACATCAACATATGAGCGCGCTACATCCGATCACCAACCAACGTATGGGCCGACAAGCTCAGCCGACACCTCGACAGTGAGGAATGGAAGCTAGACCCGGTACTCATTGCGGAAGTCGACGAGAGGTTCGGAAGATAACAATCTATCGATCGCTTCGCGTCCGCGGTCAACACACTACTCCCCCGATTCAACGCTAGATGGAATGACTCGACTTCCGAAGCCGTGAATGCCCTACATCTTCGGACTCAAATTGGCGCAAGGATAACAAATGGCGGTGCAACCCCCCGTAGCCCCTACTACCTAACTTCGTCCAAAAACTACCGCATAGCGGCGCAGCAACCACTATAGTCGCCCACAAATGGACATACAAGGTTTGGCACCATGCACTTATCGAGATAGCCTCCGAGGAAATAATCGTCGCGCCCCGTCCAAACTTGTTCCAACCCGGGCGTCGGGCGCTACGCGGTACAATATGCTGTCCTCATTGGGGCGTCACTATATTTCGAGTTAAGACGCCGGAGCTGTGACGGCTACGTCGGCATTTTTTACGGGACTACACCGAGATCCAAGAATTCTCAACCAACGTCAAAATATGATCCGAATAAGACGTGGTCCCCATGTGCGGCGTGCGCGCGTGCACGGCGAGGTACCCCCGTCCGGCACTCGAGCACTCTCACCCTCGTCTCGGGCAGCATTGTTTACATATCCCTCCGTAGGACTACTAATGGACACATATGTACGCTAGACTCCGGGGGAGTCTTGGCCCTCCACCTATAGGTGTTCGCTATAGGTGTTCGCCGCTCAGTCGCGATGCGATGCGATGGGTTCATATACACAATATGTTCCTATCTGGTACCGACTTTTGGCGGTACTTGGATAAGGCGTACAACTCCGTTCCGGGAAGCGGCGGTTCTACCCTCCTTCATGCCATTCCGTGTGTACATGGATTAACAGGTTATGGGCCCTCCGCGTTTACGCGGGGTTTACTAGGGCACCGGCCGGAATTTGTCCATTAAGGGGGAGTGTTTACATATCCCTCCGTAGGACTACTAATGGACACATATGTACGCTAGACTCCGGGGGAGTCTTGGCCCTCCACCTATAGGTGTTCGTTATAGGTGTTCGCCGCTCAGTCGCGATGCGATGCGATGGGTTCATATACACAATATGTTCCTATCGGGTACCGACTTTTGGCGGTACTTGGATAAGGCGTACAGCTCCGTTCCGGGAAGCGGCGGTTCTAACCCCCTTCATGCCATTCCGTGTGTACATGGATTAACAAGCACGGGGACAACAACCTCCCAACACGCCTCCCTTAAGATGCGGTCGTTTGCTTGACATGCTCCACCTATAATGCCATTGCATATCTGTTAGCACTAGCATCCCGTTGCCTAGTGCTTATGTACAAGGTAATAGCTATTTGTCATCCTAGTACTTAGTGTTATGCTATTAGCGGTACTCTATTCCCTACATTAGTGGCGGTCGGGCGGCCTTGCCGGTGCCTTCGCCGGCCGTCATCTCTCTCTTCTCACTTCTCTAGTCACCACAGCCGGCCCCCTTGTGGGGCCGGCACGACCTACGTGTAACTATCCGTTCCCGATTCCGACATGTTATGGGCCCTCCACCATGTTACACTAGAGAAGAGCGTGTGTAAAGCGCTCGGCGCCACGCTAGTCCTTCCTACTCCCACGTAAAAAGAGTAGAGCGTGTGTAAAGCGCTCGGCGCCACGCTAGTAATTCATCTTCCAACCTACACCACGCTTCGCCTTCGAGCTGGTTGTCCGCGACTGTCCTACCATCTCCCATGTAAAAAGGAGAAGAGCGTGTGTAAAGCGCCCGGCGCCGCGCTCGCCCTACCCAGCTTTCAATCTCACCTAGCCTTCAGCCTACCGATGCTCTCGCCCGGATTTGGTTGTTTACAACCGACCCGCGAAAATTCTGCCCGTGCGTACTTTAATTAGTACTGTTATTGTGTTTTCCCGAGGCAACGCCGCAACGCTCACCTAACTTAGCGGGGAGCTTACCTTTCCCACGGCAAAAGGGGGGAGTCAACACGAGCAGCGCCCGTCTATGCTTTTTCGTGTCTTCACGCTCCCAACAACCCAGTAGGCTTTGCTCGTTCCTCGCCGGTCGCTCTCATGCGTCGGCTAATTCGCCCGCCGTGGACAGTTTTTTCCGCTGCATGTCAGACTAGTACATTACGCAGTACATTTGGAACAGCTTCATAACGGCAACTCGCCGGTAGCGGCACGTTCCTGTGAGCGCATGTCACTACACCTACCCGGCGTGAGACACACGCTACAAGCACTACACCTTCGATCAAGATGGTACCTTCCTCGACGCAAGCTAGGACGACGTCAAGACCTCGGCTACCTTAGGGGGGGTGGTAGCACTAGCATCCCGTTGCCTAGTGCTTATGTACAAGGTAGCTATTTGTCATCCTAGTACTTAGTGTTATCATATTACCGGTACTCTATTTCCTATTAGTGGCGGTCGGCCGGCCTTGCCGGTGCCTTCGCCGGCCGTCATCTATCTCTTTTCACTTCTCTAGTCACCACAGCCGCCCCCCTTGTGGGGCCGGCACGACCTACGTGTAACTATCCGTTCCCGATTCACGAGTGGGCCTAATTCCCTATTGCATAGAGCATGAAGCGTAAAATGTCGAGGCGAATCTGCACCAACTCCCAAGACTTACTTGTCGAACTTGATTTTCTCATGCATCAGGGCGAAGACTTGCCGTTGTTGGCGGGGGATAGAAAACGCTAAGCAAACCGGAAGCCGGGGCATCTACAACAACCAATCAAGGTTGCCTATGCATACCGCTCAAAATAGTTTTACCTAAACGGGAAAAGTACATATCATTGAGCGGGGGGCGAAGCATGTGGTGAGCCATCAAAATATTGGGTAATATAGTTAGTCCAACCCCGAACTTCTCATATCTACTTCACATGTTGAACCAAGAGTTTTACCACCATGAGGGCGGGTTGGCTGCGGACATTATACTCATCACGCTCTTGACATGGTTTTCCCACAGATGTTCGTACCAAAGCAACCATCGCAAGCAAGGTTAGCACACGCCATGGTGTTGGTGCGAGAAAATTGCATTATTCGTATGAGCCTTCGTATTTATTCGGCCAATTTGTCATGGAGAGCATGACGGCGTTCAAACCGGGGTTGCCTTCGCGCCTCGAGGTGCATCGTGCAGAGGGTTGAAGCCGTGTGGTGCCACGTGACCGAAATCTAGTCGGCGTGCATTCCCACAAGATGAAGACTAAAAAAATAGAGATAATGAATTGTTGTTTCCGTCAAGAGCGCCGCACAGTGCAAACGGCACTACCAAATTATGGCATAATGACCGGGGTGGAGCGTGTGTCGAGGCAGCTCCTTATTATGCCTTCCAAAGAGTCGCTCAAGGCTTGCTAGGCGCGTTCAAGGAAAAAACGCACGCGTCGTCGTGCTTCGTTTTTTTGTACTTATTTCGAAAGTCATGTCCATAATAAATAAACATCTTTGTCATTAAAATGCCACAGCAATATGTAGCGGCGGACTTCTCCATTATGGATTTTGTGCGATTTGTTCGATACGGATGAATTAGTTCTGCAAAGGCCGCATTATTTAAAAGCAACAGCATGACCCTAAAGGAAACCTTCCCCCTCATAATAATGTTATCGCTCCTATTGCAGCTCCACAGACTACTGCACCGGGCATCCATCCCCAAGGCAACTGACGATAACTGTCCCACATCCGGTATTGTGTATAAACGCTAAAGAACAACAACTCTCGAGATGACTCGTGTCCGAAGCCGAAAATGAGCCACCGTAACGGCGCCCGTACTAAGCACTGCTAATACTACGGCCATGTTCCCGATGACTGCTTCTACTATCAATCTAGCCGGCGACGGTTCATCGGTTGAAAATTCGTTTCTGGCGGAGCAGGGCGCTTGGAGATGGCCGTGATGTGCGCAATGAGGTCGTTCTGCCTCATTCCGGTCTCCACATGCGCAAACTTGCAAGACGCCCCGTTCCGGCACCCCTTTGGAGTGTTGAAGAACAGGCAGGGCTTCGCGCTGGCTGCGGCTGCTGGGGGCGGACCGCTTGATCCACGGGTCAGTGGAGGGCCGCTGTTGTTGTGGATGTCCCTCTCCGGCATATCACGCAAATCACGCCAGCTCATACCTGCCTGCCTCTGCTCCCAGCCACTGGGACCCCTGTCACCCCTGCCCCCAAAGGGCGGGGCCCCGTCCCATGCGGCTGACCTCCTCCCAGAGCCCCCCCCAGGAGGCGAGTACCTCCTTGGGGGTGGCGACCCACCCCGTGACCGGTCTATCTCGTTGGCCAAGCTCCGCCACGAGCTACCGACGGGGGGTGCACCTCCGTCGGGGGAAAGCGGCATGCGCTGCCCCATGTACGACCCTGGCCTGCCAGAATGTTGTGGGAAACTATCATGTGCGCCACCATTATCAAACGCAGGGCGAGGTGGGGGCACCGGGGGGCCGCCCATGGGCGCTGCGCCCCATCCCCCGCTCACGGGTGGAAAGGTGGTAGGAGGGTAGTGGCCAGAAGGAGCATAGCTTGGTCCCGGTCCTAGCGTCTGACCCTGCTGCTCCCAGGTAGGTTGAGGGGCGTGCTGAGGTTGAGGGGGAGCGTGCCAGATGGGCTGGCTCGTGGGTGGTGTCTGGTTTGCCTGCAGAGGGACCTGGTGTGACATGGACTGGAGGTGGGAGACGAGAGAGGGGTCTAACTGCGACACAAAGTCCATTAGGGAGGCACCCGGTGATTCGGTGGCTGCAGGCGCTGGGGCAGACACTTGTGGTTGCGGCGGTGCCTGTGTTTGGGTGGTGGCAATAGGGGGTACAGAGGACGCCACAGGCTGGGGGGTGGGTGTCACAGTCCAGGGGATCACGGTGGGGCGCTTCTGTTGGTCCTCTCGTTCTTTCCGGGACAGCAGCCCTGGCTCGATTGGAGAGTATGTACGTGAGAGGCCGGTGGAGTAGAGAGAAGGCATGTTCTTATCCTCGCGCTCTGACTGCACTCCCGCCTCCACGCTGCCCTCCCCATTGGCCACCGCTGCGTCCTCAGCGCCCAGCAGTATATCCCGAGGGGGGGTCCAGTCGATGAGAGGACCCATGTCGGGTTCGGAAGGTGATTCGTGCGCGTGCTCATTTGTCTCCCGCTCCCACATGTGTTCTCTCTTGGCAGCCGACTCAAAAGCTGGTGACAGCGACACGCAAGGAAAAAATCTCAGAACATTTGTCAAGCCAAACGAGATAAATGGAAACAGGTTGAGCTACGGAGAGATGAATGTGTGAAGCCGAGGTATACCTAGACGAGGGGACGTGGGGACCACCGCGGCGTCTTCCTCTTCAACGTCAATATCATCCTTGCAGGCGTTCTGCGGCGGCATGTCCTTCCGGAAGATTCGCACTGCGCGTTCGTTGTCCGTCTTGAAGGAGACCTTCTTGGACTTAACCTTTCTACCAGCTGAGGACTCGGAGGCGTAGATGTCGTCCGGGATCCGAGCTGCGGCTTCCGCTGCGCGCTGCGCAGCTGACACCCGCTGGTAGGGGTTGATGTTGGTCACCTTGATTGTAACAGGCAGTCTTGCTGTCTGCTTAGGTGGCTCAACCACAGCGGTTTCCCCTTCGCTTCCCTCACTTTGAGTCTCCGCAGCTGGCTTGCAGTTCCCTTCCTGCCCTGCCTCCTCTACAATCTCACCGGCCTCTATATCAGGCATATCACTGTCAGGCATATCACTGCTGGTGTCGTCGACTGGCTTGGGTCCTCCAGTTGGGCTACTTGATGTCCCCTTAGGGCTGACAGCTGCATCAGCTGCCGCGGTGGACCCGTCACCACTGGGGGTTTCCAATCTCTGCACCTTTCGTCGAATGACAAGAGGCGCTGGCTTAAGCCGCGGGGCAGTCTTGCGGGACTGGAAAAGCAGGTCGTCATCTGCCGCCTGCAGCGCCAGCCCTGTTGATGTCGACACCCCTGCCTTCTCCTCACCCCCTGGCTTCTCGGATGCCGTGGGTTTCTCAGGGATAACCTTCTTCACGGATTGGGAAGCCGTCTCCTCCTTAGTTCTGTGTCGGTAACAACACATTGTCAAAGGCATGTTCATGTTCCATCGTGAGATCCTGTTAAAGCAAATGGGCGCGCCTGTGTGTGTGTGTGTGTGTGTGTGTGTGTGTATGTAATTGGCAAGTGGAGGATATACAGAGCGCCGTTCGCGAGTGACATACCGATCGCGCTTCTCTCCTGCTGGGGCGGCAGTCTGCGGCGGCTTGATGAACATCGACTTCCAGGTGTTCACCAGCGCTTTGGCAGCCCCTTTCACATCGTTCCCGGCTGGAGTCTTTACTATACTCCGGACCGTTTTGCCGATCTGCGACTTTGAGAGGGAATCCAGTGTGACAGGGAGCCTTTGAAGCGTGGCAATGATCTTGTTTGAAAAAGAAAACATCCCCTGCGACTCCGTGTGGCGGCCTTCGTTGGCTAGGGACACGCCCGTGTCCCGTGCCTCTGACAGCCACACATTGAGAGTTACAAGACCGCTATCTGCTACGAACTGCTTCAGGCATCCTTTATGGGTGGTGAGCTCCATGATCGCCAGCAGCAGAAAGCGCATCTGCAGCGTGTCTTCCTTGGCAAACAGTTCCTGAAATCGTTTGAACTTCTCCACGTCCTCGACACCCCCCGCAGGAGATAGTAACGGCGCCAGGACTGCAGTCATATCTCGTGCCTCGGGGCGCGGGCGTGCTGCCTGGCTTGGGGCTGGCTGATTGGCAGACGACTGCAGAGCGACCTTGGCGTATCTACTGCTGACGTTTTTCTTAGCAGGCTTTGCGGATTCAGGTGAGTGTGATGCTTGCTTCGCGGCGGCTTCTACAGTGCCTACTTGGACTGATGGAGGCGGTGTCTCATGGGAAACAGTGTTGGTCGACTGGAGGGGTTCGGGGGCGACGGTACTATCAGACTTGGCTGTGGGTGGATTAGGATTGGTCAATGCTGCGTCTGGCGACAGAATTTCCACCACCTTATTTTCGCATGCCCTCTTCAGCTTGGGATTTTTACAGGTGTGGCATTCGCCACATCGCTGGGTTCGTTTCGCGCGAGGTGCCCCCTTTCTCTTCTTTCCCGATCCTGTAGGCGTCTCAGGGGAGGAGAGAGTCCCCTGGGGTGTCCCAGGCGACATGGGGCCCCCAAACATGTCATCCGAGCCCGAAGACATAGGAGTAGCGGGTGAGGTGACAGCATCTACTGGTACGCCATCGCTGCCATCTACAACATCTCCATTATCATCAAGCACAATGAGCATAGGCGTGTTAGCCTTCCCACATTCCTCGCCAGCTATGCCGACGAGCTTAATCTGCTCGATCGCATCACTTGATCTAGGGCAACCATCGTTCCCACCCGCGCTTGAATTTGGCTCTTGCCGTGATTCTGCTGCTGAATGATACCCAGCTGCTAGCTGAGCCTCAGCATCATCTACAGTCAGCGGCACACTTTCAATACCCCCATCTGCTGATATCCCTAGCAAGTCCCCATGGAATTCCATCAGCTCCATTCCATGCACAATCTCCAACTCCCGGAAATGGTCTTCAGTGCTGCCAACCTCTTGTTGCTGCATGTCTGTGAGATTAAAACAAAAGGCAATGTCAGGAGCGCCCCTAGAAAAGTCAGGCCTACCTAGTCAAGGGTAGAGAGAATGATACCCAGAAGCGCGTCTTGTCAAAAAACGCTATAACCACTTAACAGCGGAAAACTTGCACACAGTACTGACGCTCATACCAGCAGAAGCGCTCGGTGCGTCGAGTGCTGAGCAAGCGTCTTGTGGCCGGTCACTCAACATACCGCCATCCATCCGCGCATCATACACACTGCATGTCACTTCCCCGATCAGTTCATCGTCTCCGACGGTAGAAACAGTTGGGGTTGCGCCAGGCGCGACGTCGACGGCGACCGTCGCGGCACATACAGCCGTCGAGGCAGGCATCATCAAGCTATCGAGATGAAATGCCTGATGCAGAAATGACGACGAAACTCCGGGCTCGCCCATCGGTAGAGATAGTTGTTCCGGGAGCATGCAGGCACGGGTACTTCGCGATTGACAGCGCCGTTTGCTGGGACTTGGCGCTCGGCTCCTGATAGGACTGGCACGCGGACGATACGCGACGGCCAGTCCGGAGGAAGGTGTGACACGGCGTTAACCTGTCCCGAGCGCATCATGTGTGTTTGTTCAGAGAGTTGCATTCCCACAACAGCATCACGCGGAAAGGATGACGGCGACGGCCGGAGCATAGTAAATTAGCCTAATACAGCCTCGCTCCGTATCAACTCCTGGTTGCAACCATCTTACTACCTAGCCTCTTTTAAGAGGAGCGGCCCAAAGAACTTAAATTGTGCTAACGCCAGTTCTAGCCCAAGCTATAGACGATGAGATGCTTGCTCCTGAGCCTTATGTCATATTAATTTTGTTCGGCATCGCATCGCTCTGCCTTTTTCCGCAAGTCTCGTGGGAGGCTATCTATGAAATGAGCGGTTAAATCAAGCGTATTCTGGGCACATGCAACCGCATATTCCTATGACATGTACAATGTCCTAAATAAACCGATGAATAAATTAACGAAAGCGATATGATCCTTACTACCCGTACCGTACGAGAATAAATCATTGCATTTATTTTTTTTATTGGCGGACGAAGAAAATCTACCGGTGCCCGGGGCAGGAATGTCCTGTGGCTGGCAGCAGTCGTGGCGGGTACCCTCCCAGCATCTGTTTCCGGATGCGCGAAAACACTTATGCACTTTCCACAAGCATAATGAGGTTTACACCGATAACTTTAGTGTCGCAGCTGGAGTAGAAAACGGAACTTTTCGGCTGGTGGTGAAAGCCAATACTTAAAAATGAGAGCGGACTTCGGTGATTGTTGAAAAACAGGAACGAGTGGCCGCACAGAGAATGCTGCGCCTACACTGTGACTGCGAGGAGGGGTAAGGGGGGGGGGGCTCTCAAATATGTGTCTTGTTAGTTAGCTCGCGAGGGCACACCTTTCACGCCGTTTCTTCGCAGGAATGCAGTAGCAAGCTTTGGGTTTTTCAAGCGGCGGCGCTAGGGCAGCCCCACGGTCAGTATGTTAGCGCTTAACAAAGCGATTTGCTGGACCGCTGGACCAGTCTCTGCGGAAACCCGCGTTCCGTTCCCAGTCGCCAGATATTCAGATATTAAGGTGACCTGTATAGTTTGCCTCCTGCTGGTGACAGCAATCCTGGTACTGGCTGCTACAGATCTCTTTACGTCCTAGTGGTGGCAGAGGACCTCTACTTTCAACCAGTCACTTCACCCGTATTTACGGGGGCGGGCATTTACGGGCACCTACGACCAATCGGTCCACCTCAATCCGTCAGCTACACAGCTGTATTTTCAAGGCTGGCGCCAGCTAATTTTGGGTATGCCTTGATGAAGATAAGTTGGGAACAAAACACGTTCGAATCGGAATGGGAGGAGGGGATTGAGAAGCCGGTGCTGCGATATGCGCGTCAGTACTCTTGCTCGTACTCAGCGGCCCGCGGTGCTGTGAGACTTTAACCCTTCCTTGTGAAGCTTAGTTTAGCAAACACTGCGTCCGTGGTTAGTTTTAGCAGGTATTCCAGTAGCCTAGTCAGGCCGCGGGTTGGGCAAGTGCAGAAGTGAGCTATCCACCGCGATGAGGCGCGCAGCTGGGGCGCTGGAGCTCTTGAGAAGACGGCTGTGTTTATACGGTGTCTCGGTCTCGGTGGGCGGCCGTTATTTTGCGCGTGTCTCTGCTCTGACGCGGGCGGATAGCCGCCATAGAGGCAAAGAAACTACGCACGGATATATTGTGGGGCTGATTTTGTATTCAACATCAGTACTATAGATTCAAATGGATCTCGTCGCCTCGTCTATCATCTATTATCTACCACGGCACCAGTATTTATGTACCCGTAGCTGTACCAATAGGCGCCTTTCGCAAACGTAGGACGAGACGTAGGACGGGATGAAACGCTAACCTGTACAAAAACGTACAGAAGCAATTTCGGCCTACGTACTTCTACTTTCCCATCCGTACCATTCCGTCCTACGCCTCAGTCGCAGGACAGGATGAAATCGGCCAAAATCGGCTATCTGGTCCTACGGGCGTAGGACAGAAACTAGTACATTAAGTCTTAACTTCCTGAGCCTTCCGTTAGAACCTCCGCCCGCAAGATGCTCGCTCGAGTCTCTTGTTAGAGTTCATCTCGCGTGCTGTCACTTGGGTGCCGAAAACCAAAGCTAGCACAATGGCAAACTCGCCTAATTTTGGGATGTTCGGCAAGCTTGGGAACGCAATGAGGCGTCTTTCAGGCGGTGGACGCAGCTTGGAGTTAGAAAGTGAAGAGCGAAGCGAGAGCAATGGCGGGGGTAGAGAGACCACCACCCCGAACAGCAACCCCCGAGCCTCCCCTGCGAGCATCGTGAGTGACTCTAGCAACCCCCCGACCCCGAAGTCTCATGCAACCGTAGATGTGGCGGAGTTAGAAGGAGTAGAGGGTGTCGGCGGGGCAACCCGGGCACTAACATGCGCGCGCCAGGCGGCAGCGAAACCCTAAGCGCCTGATTCCGTCGATGTTGTCGGTTTAGACGTAAAACTGGTGCAAACCGTGCCTGTCCCGCGCGATTCCCTTGTAACCACATACCATACGATCATAGACGAGGAAAGTGGTGTGGCTTCGGCTTATTTGGGCGATTCACGCTTTAGTAACATCATGTGGTGCCCAAAGCGTCTTCCCCTGGCGTCGTTGCCTCGCGTCGATCGGGCTGTTATCGAGACCTTGGATGCAAACTGGCCTGACGCCTCGAGTGGATGGGTGTTGGACGGAGTGGACTACAAGACGAAGCTGGCGTGGTTTAACGCTGTGAAAGACCGCGTAATGACA
>JAPMLY010000236.1:32500-52500 GCA_026401115.1 Tetraselmis chui | reverse complement strand
TTCAGCATGTTTGCACAATTGCACGAGTATCCGCCGAGTGTGTTGCGCCCGGCCGCCTACAGAGCGGCAATACCGGGAATGGCATATCGTGTGCACTAAGTTTTCTTGCCAAGTGCCCGAAAATACAGGCAAGGAGCACGGGCTAGGGACCTATTGGGCTTGAGGGACGGTTGACTTGGAGTGTAAGCACCCCAGCGCGCGGATCGCTGGCCTTTCAAGCTTTCGCACCGCCGGGCGTGAAATATGGCGGGGAGCTTTCAAAGTACCCTAGCACGGGCCTTGGTTTGGCATGCGGCAAATGGCACGGCGCCATGCCAACATGGGGCATGAAATGGGTGACGCCGTGAATAGACGAAATATAGAGCGCTGATTGTTGAGCGTATTGGCGGAGCGGGTGTGCGGGTACCACCTGTCCAAGGGTTGCTAGCCCCGCGCGAATGTGGCAGATTTTGAAACCCTAAAAACTTTAGTTGGCTGTACGAGGGGCTGGATGGCATCGGACGGCGGATTTGACGCGAAAACCGGCCGGTAGGCGTACATTAAGTTGAAAACCTATATTTACTTGGGGGAAGGGCTTCCATTTGCAACTTGGTTTGCTCGAATCGGACACCGTACGGCAAAGATAGGCTTTTTTAAGCCTCCCAAGCTGTGGGTTTCCTGCCCCTATCCCACCCACGTCAAGCATCTTAACGGCACATGCCATCACACCCACGTGCTCCCATGTTTGCGGACAGCATGCTGGGACCATAAAAATCGCGTGTTGTGTCGCCGATTTCGGGAGTTTTCACGAGCCAAAGTGTGGAAAATCCGAATTCCGGGGCGCCCGAATCAGGGTATGCCCCGAAATCGGGGTTGACCCGCAAACCCTAATACGTCTGTTCTTCGCCGTGACGGGCCCCATTTGTGCCCCGCTTCCCCCTTTACTTCACCGTCAACACAACTTTCGGTCCGCCTTTTCAACGAGCTAAAGTACAGTTAAACCCTAAAAACCCTACATGATAAACACCCGCCCTACGCGAAAGGCCCTATTTCACTAGTAACGGAAAAAATTTGAAATTGAAATTGAAATTGAAATTGAAATTGAAATTGAAATTGTTCACAACATGTGCCGGCAAACTGGACCGACTGCTGTCTCTCGGGCCATTCTACTTCGCCATACAGGACTTATTAGCAAGTTGGGCCCGGGTCTCTTCGACCAGGTACACCTATCGACACACCTAGCTTCACTGTGTGTCGACGTTCCTCGGGAGTTAAAAACTGTAAGCAACCGCAGTAATTGCCACAGTCCCCCCGCCTAAGCAGTAACAGCGTAATAATTTTGTAATCAAGAAAATCAGATCTAAAAATAAATCCACTTGTCGAGAAATGCAAAACTAAACTGCTGCTCGACCTTCACGATGCTCGGCCCGCTCCCACCGAACCGGGGTGCCGACCGGCCGAGGCCGGTCGGCGTTCGGGAGGGACGACGGGCCAGCCTAATCTAGCTCCCGCGTGACTTCGGTCTTGCCGAAGATAGGAGGGGAAAGGCTGGCAAAAAACCCCTCCTCGCGCGGTCGCTCGTCGATCCCGCCGCCCCATCCCGTAAGCCCCGCCAAGGTCGCCGCCGCATCCACCGACGCGACGGTCCTCCTTGTCGAGGTCCCCCGTCACCTCTAGGGCAGGTGGGGGGGACCAAGACACATAGACATAGAAAAAATGGGCGCTCCTGCCTCCGCACCTGAATTTTCCCCGCTCATTTCCCGGTTTTTTTCTCTGTTTGGTACCCGGGTACCTATCAGGTAGTCCGGCCTGCGTCCGTACCCTCCCCCCCTCTGATGCGCGTCCACCTAGCAGACTTTGTTGAAACAGGGGCCTCCGCGCTTACCCGGCCCCCCCCGCAAGGGTCTCGTCTATCCGATAGTGGGTATCGAGGAGGGGGGGGGGGGGTCAGGTCGCCGTAGCCGGATCCGTCGGGCCGCGGGTGCACGGAAATTAGTCAAAACCCTCCGTGCCGGGTTTTCCGGCGGCGCCGACCCGGAGGGTCGTCGTCGCCAGATCTTGTCGCTCCGTCCTTCGCGACAGGCCTCCTTGCCGCCCAAGCCTACTCCTCCCCCCTCGGGAGATGTATCTTGTCGGCGTGGCGGCTCGCTAGTGAGCGCCCTACCCTGGTGCTGCTCCCCAACTAGCTCGACGCCGGGTACGGACATTATTTTAATTTTAATTTTAATTTTAATTTTAATCAAAAAAGCCCTCCGTACAGGGCTTTCCGGCGGCGGCTGATCCAGAGGATCTCCGCCGCCTCACATAGCCGCTCCTCCGCCTGCGACCGGCCACCGGCATGTTCCAGGTCTTGCTTCCCCCCCTGAGAAGTGTCGACCGGCACATGGCTGGTCGGCGGCTAGCGAGCGCCCTTTCCTGGCGCTACTTCCCGGCTGGCCTCCACCAGCTCCAACACCCACCCCCCACCACTGATCCGGCCGTACCCTCCTCGCAATCAAACGCTCCTGAAGTACAGGTCCCACCCCCTCGAGGTAGGACTGTCCTTAGTAGTATCTGTACGCGAAAAAACATATCGGACGGGCCGAGCGGGAGATCTTGGTGTCGGTATTGCACAGAAATTATTTTTTCAAAAGCCCTCTGTACAGGGCTTTCCCGACAGCTGCTGATCCCGCGGATCGAGCTGTCGGCCCTCTTAGCCCCCTACCGTGCCAAGCCTGGCACGGCTACGGGGTTTCCAGCGCCCACCACGGGGAGGTGAGGGGATGCCGACGGGCCTGCGAGCGCACCCCCCTCCGGGGCCGCCGCCGCTGCGCCGCCGGCGGGCGCCTAGTAACGGACTTTATGGGAAGAATGTGGGCGATTTCTTAACCACCTCGAATTCCCTAGTATTGGCCGGGGATAAAGCAACGATGGTATGGGCGTCCACGTGTGAGTAGAGAATTTCGGTTGGAGGTGGGATGTCGCCCAATTGCGCACACCACGCTGGACCTCAACCGCGTTGCGGCTCCAAAACCAGTATGGGGCCTACACCAACCACTCACGCGTGGCGACTGCAACTTGTGTGGGACTTCAAACACGTGGGAAACTTCACCAAAGTAGCCCGGCAGCACGGTACAAGCGCGTCGGTGGTTCGCAAATGGGTGCGTACTTACGAGGGCACGGGGGACGTTTTGGACAAAGCTCGCTCGGGGAGGCCTGCGCGGGGGTTGGCAAGTCCACCGGTGCGAGAGGTTCTCAAGGCGTGCATTCGCGACGTGAAGACATGCACCGCCATTGCCAGCGACTTAAAGGCTGGCATGGGGCTGTCCGTGGGCAGGGAGACCGTGCGCAAGTTTGTGAAAGCGAATCTAGCTCGGCGCCTTCGCCCGAAAAAGAAGCCCAACCTTACAGCAACAGCCAAACTCAAGCGCGTCCATTTTTGCAAGCAGTGGGTCGACAAGAGCTGGGCAAGCGTGGCTGTTTCGGACTCTAAGATATTCTGGCTATGCCCCAAAGGCGTGGGCGACAAGCGGTGGGTTTTGTTTGAGGATGACCCCCCTACCGTGCCAGCATATCGAAGCTGCACAAAAGTGCATGCCTACGCCGCGGTAACTAAATGGGGCAAGACCGATTTGTTCGTCACAGCGGGCACCACGGGATTCAAGAGCGAGAGCAAGGGTGTGACTGCCAAGGTCTATGTGAAGTTGCTGGAAGAGAAGCTCATCCCGGCATGCCGACAACTAATGGAACGCAGACCCATGCCGTTGCGAGACCAACCTTGGATATTTCAACAAGATAACGCACCCGCTCACACAGCTAAAAGTACACAAGCGTGGCTGCACAGCCAGTTAGATTTCGCAGTGATTGATTGGCCGCCGACCAGCCCGGATCTGTCGTGGATAGAAAACGTTTGGGGCATCGTGGCAAAGCAATTGCAAGCGAGGACGGATTTGACTGCCAGAAACTTCCAGGACGCGGTTTTCGAAGAGTGGGAAATTTTGCCACAGTCGGCCATGCGAGCACTGTACAAGTCGATTCGGCGCAGGCTGAAAGCTTGCCTTGCTGAGAAAGGCGGGAGCACAAAATATTGACAGGTGCTAAGCCGTTGCGTGGAGACTTTCATGAAAATAACGTAGTGAGAACCACCGGCGCCCATCCCCACACTCTTCCCATAAAGTCCGTTACTAGTGGCACGCATTTAATTACCCGCCACGCACAGCCGCGATGGCCATGCAATTCGATTGGGGGGTAGAGTAATGACTTTCGAACAACACACTACGGCGCGTTGCTCACTGACGTGAGCACCTCTATCGGCACGCTCCGATTATTGTGGGCACACACGTTGGATTTGCGGCCGAAATTTTGCAGGCCGAAATTTGTGGATGTGCATGTTATGCACGCCTCTATGCGTGGCTCGGTGCACGTAGTGTCGCGATAAGCCGGGAGACTACTCGAAATGGGGCTTTCAGCATGTTTGCACAATTGCACGAGTATCCGCCGAGTGTGTTGCGCCCGGCCGCCTACAGAGCGGCAATACCGGGAATGGCATATCGTGTGCACTAGGTTTTCTTGCCAAGTGCCCGAAAATACAGGCAAGGAGCACGGGCTAGGGACCTATTGGGCTTGAGGGACGGTTGACTTGGAGTGTAAGCACCCCAGCGCGCGAATCGCTGGCCTTTCAAGCTTTCGCACCGCCGGGCGTGAAATATGGCGGGGAGCTTTCAAAGTACCCTAGCACGGGCCTTGGTTTGGCATGCGGCAAATGGCACGGCGCCATGCCAACATGGGGCATGAAATGGGTGACGCCGTGAATAGACGAAATATAGAGCGCTGATTGTTGAGCGTATTGGCGGAGCGGGTGTGCGGGTACCACCTGTCCAAGGGTTGCTAGCCCCGCGCGAATGTGGCAGATTTTGAAACCCTAAAAACTTTAGTTGGCTGTACGAGGGGCTGGATGGCATCGGACGGCGGATTTGACGCGAAAACCGGCCGGTAGGCGTACATTAAGTTGAAAACCTATATTTACTTGGGGGAAGGGCTTCCATTTGCAACTTGGTTTGCTCGAATCGGACACCGTACGGCAAAGATAGGCTTTTTTAAGCCTCCCAAGCTGTGGGTTTCCAGCCCCTATCCCACCCACGTCAAGCATCTTAACGGCACATGCCATCACACCCACGTGCTCCCATGTTTGCGGACAGCATGCTGGGACCATAAAAATCGCGTGTTGTGTCGCCGATTTCGGGAGTTTTCACGAGCCAAAGTGTGGAAAATCCGAATTCCGGGGCGCCCGAATCAGGGTATGCCCCGAAATCGGGGTTGACCCGCAAACCCTAATACGTCAGTTCGTAGCCGTGACGGGCCCCATTTGTGCCCCGCTTCCCCCTTTACTTCACCGTCAACACAACTTTCGGTCCGCCTTTTCAACGAGCTAAAGTACAGTTAAACCCTAGAAACCCTACATGATAAACACCCGCCCTACGCGAAAGGCCCTATTTCACTAGTAACGGACTTTATGGGAAGAGTGTGGGCGATTTCTTAACCACCTCAAATTCCCTAGTATTGGCCGGGGATAAAGCAACGATGGTATGGGCGTCCACGTGTGAGTAGAGAATTTCGGTTGGAGGTGGGATGTCGCCCAATTGCGCACACCACGCTGGACCTCAACCGCGTTGCGGCTCCAAAACCAGTATGGGGCCTACACCAACCACTCACGCGTGGCGACTGCAACTTGTGTGGGACTTCAAACACGTGGGAAACTTCACCAAAGTAGCCCGGCAGCACGGTACAAGCGCGTCGGTGGTTCGCAAATGGGTGCGTACTTACGAGGGCACGGGGGACGTTTTGGACAAAGCTCGCTCGGGGAGGCCTGCGCGGGGGTTGGCAAGTCCACCGGTGCGAGAGGTTCTCAAGGCGTGCATTCGCGACGGGAAGACATGCACCGCCATTGCCAGCGACTTAAAGGCTGGCATGGGGCTGTCCGTGGGCAGGGAGACCGTGCGCAAGTTTGTGAAAGCGAATCTAGCTCGGCGCCTTCGCCCGAAAAAGAAGCCCAACCTTACAGCAACAGCCAAACTCAAGCGCGTCCATTTTTGCAAGCAGTGGGTCGACAAGAGCTGGGCAAGCGTGGCTGTTTCGGACTCTAAGATATTCTGGCTATGCCCCAAAGGCGTGGGCGACAAGCGGTGGGTTTTGTTTGAGGATGACCCCCCTACCGTGCCAGCATATCGAAGCTGCACAAAAGTGCATGCCTACGCCGCGGTAACTAAATGGGGCAAGACCGACTTGTTCGTCACAGCGGGCACCACGGGATTCAAGAGCGAGAGCAAGGGTGTGACTGCCAAGGTCTATGTGAAGTTGCTGGAAGAGAAGCTCATCCCGGCATGCCGACAACTAATGGAACGCAGACCCATGCCGCTGCGAGACCAACCTTGGGTATTTCAACAAGATAACGCACCCGCTCACACAGCTAAAAGTACACAAGCGTGGCTGCACAGCCAGTTGGATTTCGCAGTGATTGATTGGCCGCCGACCAGCCCGGATCTGTCGTGGATAGAAAACGTTTGGGGCATCGTGGCAAAGCAATTGCAAGCGAGGACGGATCTGACTGCCAGAAACTTCCAGGACGCGGTTTTCGAAGAGTGGGAAAATTTGCCACAGTCGGCCATGCGAGCACTGTACAAGTCGATTCGGCGCAGGCTGAAAGCTTGCCTTGCTGAGAAAGGCGGGAGCACAAAATATTGACAGGTGCTAAGCCGTTGCGTGGAGACTTTCATGAAAATAACGTAGTGAGAACCACCGGCGCCCATCCCCACACTCTTCCCATAAAGTCCGTTACTAGTGGCACGCATTTAATTACCCGCCACGCACAGCCGCGATGGCCATGCAATTCGATTGGGGGGTAGAGTAATGACTTTCGAACAACACACCACGGCGCGTTGCTCACTGACGTGAGCACCTCTATCGGCACGCTCCGATTATTGTGGGCACACACGTTGGATTTGCGGCCGAAATTTTGCAGGCCGAAATTTGTGGATGTGCATGTTATGCACGCCTCTATGCGTGGCTCGGTGCACGTAGTGTCGCGATAAGCCGGGAGACTACTCGAAATGGGGCTTTCAGCATGTTTGCACAATTGCACGAGTATCCGCCGAGTGTGTTGCGCCCGGCCGCCTACAGAGCGGCAATACCGGGAATGGCATATCGTGTGCACTAGGTTTTCTTGCCAAGTGCCCGAAAATACAGGCAAGGAGCACGGGCTAGGGACCTATTGGGCTTGAGGGACGGTTGACTTGGAGTGTAAGCACCCCAGCGCGCGGATCGCTGGCCTTTCAAGCTTTCGCACCGCCGGGCGTGAAATATGGCGGGGAGCTTTCAAAGTACCCTAGCACGGGCCTTGGTTTGGCATGCGGCAAATGGCACGGCGCCATGCCAACATGGGGCATGAAATGGGTGACGCCGTGAATAGACGAAATATAGAGCGCTGATTGTTGAGCGTATTGGCGGAGCGGGTGTGCGGGTACCACCTGTCCAAGGGTTGCTAGCCCCGCGCGAATGTGGCAGATTTTGAAACCCTAAAAACTTTAGTTGGCTGTACGAGGGGCTGGATGGCATCGGACGGCGGATTTGACGCGAAAACCGGCCGGTAGGCGTACATTAAGTTGAAAACTTATATTTACTTGGGGGAAGGGCTTCCATTTGCAACTTGGTTTGCTCGAATCGGACACCCTATCCCACCCACGTCAAGCATCTTAACGGCACATGCCATCACACCCACGTGCTCCCATGTTTGCGGACAGCATGCTGGGACCATAAAAATCGCGTGTTGTGTCGCCGATTTCGGGAGTTTTCACGAGCCAAAGTGTGGAAAATCCGAATTCCGGGGCGCCCGAATCAGGGTATGCCCCGAAATCGGGGTTGACCCGCAAACCCTAATACGTCTGTTCGTCGCCGTGACGGGCCCCATTTGTGCCCCGCTTCCCCCTTTACTTCACCGTCAACACAACTTTCGGTCCGCCTTTTCAACGAGCTAAAGTACAGTTAAACCCTAAAAACCCTACATGATAAACACCCGCCCTACGCGAAAGGCCCTATTTCACTAGTAACGGACTTTATGGGAAGAGTGTATGGTCACATTTTTGGGCCCCCGCGCCCTGCCACGCCCCGCGCCCCAATCCTCAGCGACGAAGTCGCTGGACGCACGCCCCAACCCGCGCCCATCTCCGCCACGCCCCTCCACGCCCCGCGCCCACCCCTGCCACACCCCGCGCCTAGCCATGCCACGCCACGCCCCAACCCTCGCCCAACCCAGCCCCACCCCGCGCCCCCAATTTCAGCGACTGGACGCACACCCCGTCCCAAGCCCGCGCCAAACCCCGCCACGCCCCGCGCCCGTCCCTAGCCCAGCCCTATCAAAGAATGACAACTTCCGCCATAGTATCTAAGCAATCTAGACAACGTTGGCAATATTTCGTGAGTGTTTCGTAAATGTAAGTGAAAATCAAAATGAGTTACAACATTTACCGTGCATATTCTGGCGGGTGTCTAAGGGCCCTTTTGCATACGCCATCTAGTATTAAATATACAAAAGTTAGGCGGGGGTCTCCTTGCCCATCCTCTTCAAAGGTGTCGGGGCTTTACTCCGCCTTCGGAGGTTCTTGGTAAAGTAGGGCTTAGGTGTGGGGTTGGTTGGGTGAATAGGGTTGGAAATGTTGGTAAAGAAGTTGCTTGTAAGTGGTGAAGGATTTGATACGGAAGACGCGGAGTATGTGGTATAGCCATTGGGCAGAGTGTATGTCTAGGCGGGACATGATGAGGGTAGTGTCGCGGGTTGGGGTTGTGGAGGGTTTGTCTTGTGGGCTTGTTTTGTATGTAATTATGGAGTACATTTCTTTAGGAGGAAGTAAACTAGTGGACATCTTTTTGTTGTGCAATAATTAACCAAGTTGAAATATACGTGACTTGGATAGATAATACACGTATCACGTGAGACGTTTCCCTCCTTATTCAAAACGTGAATGATTCATCATGCAATTGTGCGCATAATTTGATATTAGGTACATTTTTTGAGTTTGCTTGACCTTCGACACATAAAAGAGACACATTGTCATATACCAATGCGTAATGAGGAAAATAACGGAGTACTTCGTAAAAATGTTAACAAGGAAACACTTGCACAATGCCATAAATATATTCACATTGTATTATAATGTAGGAGACATTGCTGAGACATTACCGTTCCCAACAGTCAATACTTGTGGCGATTGGCCTTCTGAAAGCAAACTGCATACACAAATTTATTTTGTTCTGCTTGATGTTGTTGTCACTGTAGGTGGAAGTGCAGATGGAGGAAGAGATGATAAGATGTTTAACTTTTTAGTGTGTAACAATAAATTGTAATTGAACAAAGGAATTGTTAAAATATTGTGCCACCTCCCTCTACTTCACTAGGCTTAAATAGGTCTTGCCTAGCTAGCTTGCACTTGCTCTCGCTTGGTCCTCGTACCGTGTGCTAGGGCTCTTTGACCATTGCTAACACACTAGCGACGCGGCTCATCTAGCTTTGGGAACCTCGTTTAGCATTGGGAACCTCGCCCAGCGCGTCGTCTAGCTAGTTGGATTTATTGTGTGTACATGTACGTAATGGAAGGCACTTGTAGTACAATGCGCATCAATACCCTCGCTAAATGGCAACAGCGACGTACCCACGTTGTACGTGTTTCCGATGGAAAAGCACAAATTGGATTTAGTAATGAGTACTTGTATGATGTTATGCGATGTAGTGTCGCAGGAATGTACTCGTCACACTCGTACTCTCCCCCTCTTGACAAATCTTGAGGACTGCCGCGAGGTTCACCTCCGCGGTCTAGGCTCCTTTACGGAAGCACCTACTGGGCCTCCGGAATGCGCGCTGGATGAGCGTGCATGAAGTCGATGTACGCCAGAGTATTGGCAAACTTGTGCCATTGGGCGTCTCCAAGAAATCTTGTAACGCCGTGGTTCGGTGTATTTCGTTCAGCCGGTGCCAGCCATGTGGAATGTCGTCATAACTAAAGTGCGTCATGAAGAGCAAATATTTGCCTCGACGTCCGGGTAACGACTTGATGCACACAACATAGATGTGGTATACGTCGAACTCCTCGCCATGTCCTTTTGGAACACTAACCGGGACAAGTGGTCGCAGCGACGCTGTAGAGCAAGGTCTTGAATTATTGACGTGAAACACCGGGTATAAGCGTATAGTTGCTCGGAGTTTCAAACTGTAACTTTGTTTCCCAATATGCTTTTGTTTGTAAAAGGTCCAAGCTGTCGATCACGTGGCTTTCTATTAGGCTGCCCACGTAAGAAGATGCTTTTTCTAACAATGGTCACCTTGTATCCTCGAACGAAGTGTAGGGCTGTCGACGGTTTTGAACGAGCTTGCATAACCTTCATAATCTCGTGTGTAACTGTAACCCCGAACGTACCAAAGCACGTACTTCCTACAGTAACAATTTCAACCGCTCTAACGCGTTTTGCAAAACTGGAATTGAAAGTCGCATGATGAACAATACGTCAGGGGGCTTCTCAAGGGAGAACCCAAAATTAGCCTCGAAGGGAGTGTGCTCGATTCCGAGCGCACGAGTGGCGTTGTACGCAAATTCCACTTGAGGCAACATCACGTATTTTTTATTTGATCCGTCGTAGCAACATAAACAACGTAGAAGTTGCTGAAACGTGTTGCTGACGCGCTCCGTTAGACCATCCGTCTCCGGGTGTCGGATGGAAGACATGTTGAGACGAGTTCTGAGGCGTTTCCAAAGCGTCTGCCAGAAACCATTGATGAGTTTCGGGTCGCGATCACTTACGAGCACGCAGAGTAGTCCATGTAATCGGCATACTCTTTATAAAAACAGTTTCCTCTTGTGTTATTAGCAGTTTCCTCTTGCGTCACGTTTTCTATGCACGGCAGAAAATGGGCCATTCGAGCACAATCATCACACTCTCAAAGCCATTGCTCACATTTAAATGTGTCAAGTAGTCAAGACCAACTATGCCACGGTCTAGGTGGAACAAGTAATGGATCAAGAGTCACATCCATATGTGGTTGAATCTTTGCTTGTCGACACACGACGCCGCGTTCACAAAAATCTTTCACATCTTGGCGAATTCGTTTCCATCAAAATATGTCGAACGCTTTTGCAAGAGTGCTAGCAACTCGTTTGTGACCGGCTGACGAACTATCATAGTCGGAGCTCAGTAAGAGTGTCGCGGGCCACAAAGGCGATCGAAACGCCAAAAGTACCCAACTATGGCTTCTATCCGGCTATCTTTCGTCCACTTACCCTCGTCCCCATAAAATGAGTCTTGGGAGTACCCCTCGCGAATGAGATCGGCGAACTCGTGGCTCAACCGCAACGCGATAACATTCAATAAGTTTAAGTGAGCGTATTCTAACATCGGTTGGGACTTCCGTCGTAAATCTGCTTTTGACCGCGGTAGGCAAGCGCCATTGAACCCACAAACGGTTGCAACTCCCGCAAGTAACGTGCTTGCCGCTTGTTCAACTTGTTGTTCGGTTGCCTAAGCAAATGTCACAGTGTGTCGTGGTCGGTTACGACAAGGAACTTAGAGCACCATTCAAGGTAACACCTCCAGTGCTTGACCGCTTCGCATACGGCAAAAGCTTCTAAATCATAAGCAGGGTAAGTATTGTTGCGCTCACCTCGATTTAGCTTACGCGCCCAGTTAGAGGCTGGTTGAAGTCCTCCTCCTTGGTCTTGCAGCATGACTGTTGCAATTCCCACTGTCGAAGCATCTACATCTACGGTGAACGTCGCGTCCGAGGTGACCTCCGGAAGGATCAGGCATGACGCGGAAATGAGCCGTAACTTGAGAGTCTCAAAGGCTTCCAAACATGCAAGCGTCAGCGTAACCTTATGTGGTTGGGACTTCCGCAGTAAATCCGTCAATGGAGCCGTAAGGTCGCAAAAATAATGAATGCATCTAGGCGGCGTAGAAGTTGCAGAATTGCACAAAACTGCGAACCTCCTTCTGCGTCGTAGGCGCTTGCCTGTCTGCAACGGCCTCGACTTTCTTTGTCGAGGTGAAAATTTTACCAAATGACACAATGTAGCCCATGTACTTCATTTCTTGAAGACCGAAGAAGCAGGTTTTGAGGGGTATTGAAATTGAAATTGTTTACATGTACCGTATGCGCCGGTTTACAACATGTACCGTATGTGGCGGTTTTTGTCTCTGGGCCCTCCCAATAGTGCCATATAGGAAACTTACAGGTCAAGGTTAGACCGTTATCCGCCTATGTCCAACCTCTCCAAATGGCACTGGGGGTTTTTACTCCCCCCCGGGGAGTGTGTCAATGCGTGGTGTCATGCTGTGGGGTGTGGATGTTAATTAGGGGCGGGTGTGGGTGCGAGAAGGGTCGGTGCGTCGTGTGGTCGTGCGGGACTTGATGCGGTAGATGAGAAGGAGATTGTGCAGCCATTGGACAGTGTGTTAGAACTAGCATTGCATTACCTAGTGCTTATGTACAAGGTAGCTAGTCCTTATCTTAGTACTTAGTGTTGTACTAATAGCGGTACTCTATTTCCCCGTTAGTGGCGGTCGGCCGGCCTTGCCGGTGCCTTTGCCGGCCGCCATCTCTCTCCTTTCACTTCCTTTGTCCCCACAGCTGGCCCCCTAGCGGGGCCGGCTAGACATCCCGTGTAACCATACCTTCCAAACTCCAACAAGTTATGGGCCCCCCACAACGTTACCCGGGATAGTCAGACCTCCGAAATACGGCAGCCCCAAGTAGGAGAAGAGCGTGCAACCCAGATACTCGCTCTGAAGTCAACACCGACGCTAGCCGCCCAAGGTCCCCCGTGGCCGTCCAAGGCTAGCAGTACCGCCTCCGCCACCCAAGGAGAAGAGTGTGCAACCCAGATACTCGCTTGAACTACCACTACCGACACCAGCCGCCCATGGTCACATATGGCCGCCCTAGGTTGGTTGTCTACACCACCCTGCTCACAGCTCACCGATGCTATCGACCGGATCTGGTTTCAAAATCAAATTCAAACCGATTCGCGAAAATTCGGCCCGCGCGTACTTTAAATAGTACTGTTTTTGTTTTTTCCCGAGGCAACGCCGCAACGCTCATCTGACAAAGCGAGGTTCTAACCTTGCCCACGGCGAAGGGGGGGGAGTCGACACGATAGCGCCCGACTATTCTTTCCGAGTGCCTACACGCTTGTGGCAGCCCTGTTGGCTTTTCCCCGCACTCGCCGGTCGCTCTCATGCGATAGCTAATTCGCCCGTGGACGGTTTTCCCGCTACATGTCAGACTAGTACATTAAGCAGTACATTTGGACCAGTTTATTGTCGGCAACTCGCCGGTAGCATCCCGTTCCTGTGAGCACCTGTAGCGTCACCTACCCGGCCTGAGATACCGCTACCAGAACAACGCCTACGACCAAGATGACTCCTTCCTTAAAGACAAGCAAGGGCGACGACAAGACCTAAGCTACCTTGAGGGGGAGTGTTAGAACTAGCATTGCATTACCTAGTGCTTATGTACAAGGTAGCTAGTCCTTATCTTAGTACTTAGTGTTGTACTAATAGCGGTACTCTATTTCCCCGTTAGTGGCGGTCGGCCGGCCTTGCCGGTGCCTTTGCCGGCCGCCATCTCTCTCCTTTCACTTCCTTTGTCCCCACTGCTGGCCCCCTAGCGGGGCCGGCTAGACATCCCGTGTAACCATACCTTCCAAACTCCAACACAGTGTGCGAGTGGAGTTGTGCGAGGATGCAAGTCGTGTCGGGTCGTGTTTTAGAGATGAGTTTGTCAGGAGGGTTGGTGAGGAGGGTGAGACGTGAGGTGAGACTTGCAATGGTGGATGAGTGCGGTGTTCATGTGCGGCTCATGACGATGGGGAGGATGTCGACTTCGGCACTTGACCAGTGTTGGCGAATGGCATTGGCGAGGATGGTGTATTTGTCGCGGATCATTTGGGATGTGTGTGTGTGGGGGGGGGGGGGGGGTTGTGGTCTGTGCAGTACTTCCATTCCCCTATCTGAATCTTTTTAATCGAGGAGTAACGGCGTCGGCCGTTTGTGTGGCCGATAAATATAGGTTCGAGAAGTCGGATGAAATCGGGTTTGTGCGCCGGGGGTCTCAACGCGGCGGGGGGGGGGGGGAGGGGAAGAATCTCGGCGGGGAGGATGGCGGGGCACGAGGTGAGGGAGTCGGGCGAGAGGCCTTCGTCAGCAGCAACAAGTCGGGTGGGCATGTGGGTGGGGTGGGGGGTTTGGCAGTCAATCGGGGCGTGGGTAGGAGTGGGCGGGGATGTGAAGGATTTGATGGGTTTGTTACCGAAATCCGCCGTGATGGTCGCCCATCGGCCTCCGTTGTGGCGTTCCACGAGGGAGAGGCGGAGTTATAGCGGGTTGTTGTGGCGGTCCTGCCTCAAGCCGGACATGGTTGGGCAGTTACCGGCCATGTGGCCGTTGTTGGTAAACTGACCACACATGGGGCAACACAGGGTGGGGTTGTGTGATAGGAGGCGGGTGTTGTGCACGCCCCACATTAATTCTTGTTTGTGGATGGATAGGAAATTGGTGAGGGATGTGTGCTTTTTGTGGAAGGTGAAGTCGGCCACGGCCTCTGCGGCGCGGGCGAGGAGGGCGCCGTGTTTGGAGGTTTGTGAGAGGGGTGTATGTGTGTGTGTGTGTGTGTGTGTGTGTGTGTGTGTGTGTGTGTGTGTGTGTGTGTGTGTGTGTGTGTGTGTTTGTGTGTTTGGTGATGTATGTGTGTGCGTCGGTCTTGAGGTTGGTGTATTTGCAGGGTATGGGTTCTCCGAGGGTTTGTGGTATGAGTGTGTATGGCCAGGTCCAGTGGCCTATCGACACATCTGAGCTTGTGGTGTATGTTATGTCGGGTGGGTGTCCGTCCGCAATGAGGTTAGCGAGTGTGTCTGCGAGGTCACTGCCGATAGAGTGGTTATGTGCTTTGACTTTACCCAGGTGGGTGCGTATGCCTGATTCGCAGCGGTTTTTGAGGGTGTGTGTGATGGAGAGAAGTGTGTCACGGTGAATGTTGTGGCGGTAAGCGGATGGGCAGTTCATATAGCCATGTATGAGGCGAAGTAAACACGCGTTGTCTATAAGGAGGTGGGTAAGGTCGAGTTGGAGGCCTATATTTATGCCTACGAGTTCCGCGCGACTTATGGTGTGGGTGGGAGGGGTGGATGTCACCAGAATTTTGACGCGTGTGTCCGATGCGGGGTGGGTGGCGGCTGCTCCTAGGGGGGAGGGTGTTAGCATTAGCATCCCGTTGCCTAGTGCTTATGTACAACATAGTAGCTATTTGTCATCCTAGTACTTAGTGTTATGCTATTAGCGGTACTCTATTCCCTATATTAGTGGCGGTCGGCCGGCCCTGCCGGTGCCTTCGCCGGCCGCCATCTCTCTCTTCCCACTTCTCTAGTCAATATAGCCGGCCCCCTTGTGGGGCCGGCACGACCTCCGTGTAACTATCCGTTCCCGATTCCGAAAGGTTATGGGCCCTCCACCAAGTTACACTACAGAAGAGCGTATGTAAAGCGCTCGGCGCCACGCTAGTCCTACCTACTCCCACGTAAATAAGAGTAGGGCGTGTGTAAAGCGCTCGGCGCCACGCTAGTAATTCATCGTCCGGCCGACACCACGCTTCGCCTTCGAGCAGGTTGTCCGTGACTAACCCACCATCTACCACGTAAAAAGCAGAAGAGCGTGTCTAAAGCGCCCGGCGCCACGCTCGGCCCACCAAGCTTTCAGTCTCACCTAGCCTGCAACCTACCGATGCTCTCGACCGGACCTAGTTTTTTAAGACCGACCCGCGAAAGTTCGGCCCGTGCGTACTTAAATTAATACTTTTATTTTTTTTCCCGAGGCAATGCCGCAACGCTCACCTAACTTAGCGAGGAGCTTAACTTTCCCACGGCGAAAGGGGGGAGTCAACACGAGCGCCCGTCTATGCCTTTGCGTGTCTACACGCTCCTAACAGCCATGTTGGCTTTGCTTCTTCCTCGCCGGTCGCTCTCACGCGTGGGCTAATTCGCCCGTGGACAGTTTTACCCGCTACATGTCAGAATAGTACATTACGCAGTACATTTGGAACCGCTTCATATCGGCAACTCGCCGGTAGTGGCACATTCGTGTGAGCGCATGTCGCTACACTTACCCGGCTTGAGACACACGCTACAAGCACTACACCTTCGATCAAGATGGTACCTTCCTCGACGCAAGTTAGGACGACGTCAAGACCTCGGCTACCTTGAGGGGGGTGTTAGCACTAGCATCCCATTGCCTAGTGCTTATGTACTAGGTAGCTATTTGTCATCCTAGTACTTAGTGTTATGTTATTAGCGGTACTTTATTCCCTATTAGTGGCGGTCGGCCGGCCCTGCGGGTGCCTTCGCCGGCCGCCATCTCTCTCTTCCCACTTCTCTAGTCAAGGGGGCCGGCACGACCTCCGTGTAGCTATCCGTTCCCGATTCCGACAGAGGGGCCTCCCTTCTTGAAGCCGTATGTGTATACGAAGTTCTCCCAATTCCAAGCAAGTTCTCCTCTAGTGGGGGAGTATGTTAGCGTCATGCGCTCCGGGAGGGGGTAGGTGATGGGATGAGTGGGGTCAGTGGGGAGGTGGTAAATGTCTGCGGTATGTGGTGAGTAACTGTCAAAGAGGGGCGGAGGTGGGATGGTGATGGTGGGGTTGGGGAGGTGAGTATCATAAATGGATTCGAGTGTGTTGTGGAGGGCGGTCATGGCAATTTGTGAGGGCAAGGCGGAGAGAGCGAGGGGGTTGGCGACGAGGTAGATGTCGACCATCGAGCGTGTGCCGAATGGGGTGGGGGTGCCTGTGTGTTGGTCAGGGGGTAAGAAGGTGTTTGCATCGTTGGGAAGGGTGTAGAGGTGGTGGGTGTACGGTGAGTTGATGTATTTGGAATGGCGACATGGTGTGTGTTCCCATCGGGGGAGTATGAGGATGGTGGCGCTGGGTGAGTGTGAGATTGTGGAGTGGGCGCTAGTGATTGCGTGTTCCTTGGCGCGTCGCATGCATTCGTGGTCGTATTCTGGGTTAGCGATGTTAGTGCCGTGCCATGTGTGCGGTGCGTTGCTGCCGCCGGATGAGAAGACGATGTCTTCTAGGTAAAGTGAGTGGTAGATGTGTGAGTGGAGTGATTTGTTGAGGGGTTCTGAGTAGAGCTTTGTCCGGATGTGGAGTGTATAGCGGAGGGATGTGAGTAGGTCCTCGCGGGTGGCCCATCTGTTGCGTGTGGTGGTGGCGGGTGTGGGTAAATGGATTTCCGAGCAGGAGCCTAGGCGTGTTACGAGGTGGTCGACCTCTTCTTCGAATGTGCGGTGAGTCGGGTCGGGGCGGAATAGTTAGAAGAGATGACGGACGCGGGGGCCGGAGAGGGCTGTGACCGTTCTGCCGTCGGGGGTACATAGGATGGTTGTGTCGGGGAGTGTGGGGTGGGCGTGGATGGTGAATGCTCCGGTGGGGAGCATCTCAAGGTCCGGGTTGATGGGGTCGTGGTTGGATGTGATGAGGGGATGCTTCCATGGAGCGGGTCTTGGGTCGGGAATGGGTGTTGTGGTTGGGACGAAGCCGGAGTTGAATGAAGTGAGGGCGGTGGGGCTAGAGGGGGTCTCACTGATGGTGTCGTGGAGTTGTAGGCAAGGGGCCCACTTGACCTCGTGTAGGCGGGTGAGGTCGTGGTGTTGGCCGCGTTCGCACCATTTGCATTGCCACGTGACGGGTCCTTGAGCGGGGCGGCGGTGGGAATGGACGGCAAAGTGCGGGCACGTGCAACAGGTGCAGGTGGGGTATGTGTGGAGGGGGTCGTGACAAATAGAGCATAGGGTGGGGGAGGGGTGGAGAGACATAACGAGGTGGGGGTGGAGGAGATGAGGCGGAAGCCATCGTCGAGTTGTAATTCCGTGATGTCCCATTCCGTGAGGTGCTCCGGGGCCCATTCAATCATGTATTGTGTTTGGCCGAATTCTGTGCCTTTGTATTTGGAGATGATGCGTGTAACGTCGCAAGCAGGGTAATGGTGGTCTGAGGATGAAAGGTATTCCGTCTCGATGTGTGTGGTGGGGGCCGAGAGAGGGGGAGTGGCGTTGATGTGGGGGGGTATGATGCCGGGAGAGAGGGTGGCGGGGGAGCGGGGGAGGTGGGGGATGAGGAGAGGAATCCATGAGGGGTGGATGGTGGTGGGAGGACATGCTTGTTTGGTGGGGAGGTGTGTGGTGGGAAGGCGGTTGTGTATGGTGTCAAAGGGTTCGGTGAGGACCGCCGCGAGGAGGCGGATGGGAACGGAGAGTGAGGCGTCAGCCCCTTCGAGTGTGGATATGGATTTGCATGGTTTGAGGATGATGGAGGTGTTGGAGGCGCGGATAAGGACTTGTGGCCATGTAGTGATGTTGTTTTGCCATAAGAGGTCGCAGTTTTAAGGAGAAGGATGTGTTTATGCGGCGGGGTGTGAGGTCGCAGTTTTAAAGGCGTAATTTTAAGCCATTCTCTTTGAAGAGTTGGGGAACAAGTCGTAGGTGCTTCAGGTGTTCCTCCTGCGTGCCACTAAAGACATAGACATCGTCGAGGTAGACAGTAACGAACTTGTGTAAAAAGTCGCATAAGATGTCGCTCATCATTCGCTGGACTGTTGTCGGCGCATTACACAATCCGAACGGCATGGCGACGCATTCCATCAAGCCATAAGCGATAGGTGTCTGAAACGCAGTCTTGTGGATGTCTTGATCACACACTCGAACTTGCCGGAAACCATACGCGAGGTCGAGATGAGTGTAAAAGTTCGCGTCCTTAATTCATCGAGGGTGTCGTCCACACGCGGGAGTGGGTAAGTGTCCTTACGCGTTACTTGTTTAAGACCGCGGTAGTTAATGCACAGTCGCAACGAGCCATAAGCTTGGCGCACAAAAAGAAAAGGCGAGCCGAACTCACTGTGACTAGGTCGGATAAAGTCAGCCTCCACTGCGTCTATAAGCTTTGGGTTAAGCTCAGCGCGCTCCGCAGGTGACAATTTGTTAAGGCGTTGGCGTTGCATCGTGCATGCATGTCGTGTCGATGGGATGATCCCATTGTCGACTTACATGCGGTGAATCCACTTGTTGTAGTAACTCCAGGAAGTCATCGTAAAGAAACGACCTGAAGTTTTCACGTTTTTCTGAAGTAAGCTCATCTGAGATTCCGCCGGCTTTTCCGTTGTTGGCAAGATGTCAATCGCGTAAAATTCAGCGTTACGTCCCTTGCTGTGGCGCGTCTTGTGCATGAATTTCTAAATCTTGCTATATGAAATTAGGATACACTCAGGACGTCGCTCTTCGAGCTGACTCTCCACAGTTGAACCGTCCATCCGTGTAAAAATACGCGTCGTGCCGAATTGTAGAGAGGCATGCTCGTCGTCACGCCATGGTAATCCAAGTACCAAATCAGTAGCGCGCAAATAAAGTAAGACGTAAAAAGTCCGCTGAAACTCATGGCGAGCTAGCTCTAAGGTGATGTCACAGACTGTCGAAGATGTCACTTGTTGGCCACAAGCAAGTCGAACTAGAGTCTTGGCCTGAGACTTACGAGTTGTCAAAGAAAAGCGTCTCACAAAATCCTCGGACACAAAGTCAAGAGTCGCAACGCAGTCGACTAATCCAGAAGTCAGCTACCCGCCATCAAGAGCTTTCACAATAAGCTCAAATCGAATCAAGGGTCGAGCTTCCGTGAGGTCCGGCGGTAACTTCCGAGGAAAATTGTCGTAGCGTGGCGATGGACTCTCCATGGGTATCTAGTGGTACATGTGCCGCTATGGATTCTCCACAAATTGCAGTTGGAGTTAAATCGTATAAATCAAATTCAGCGTTGATTAACCATAGCTGAACATGCCATGGAGCTCGAGCAACCACCTCATACTGGGTAGGATCGTCGAGCGACATGTGAGTACACAATTGTGTCCTCGCTAGGAATTCTTGGTAGAATTTTGAGTGTCGAGTGAGATTGTTGAACTTAGCCC
>JAPMLY010000236.1:0-27500 GCA_026401115.1 Tetraselmis chui | reverse complement strand
GTTCGTGCTTCAGTAAGGTTGTCAAGAAAAATAGTCCATCAGGAAAGATATTTTTTCCAGGAAATGGTCGAGTGCATGGAGAAGTCACGGAATTCGATTGTTACAGTCTTTCTTGTTCACCTGCTTCACTGTGGAGGTTTCTCAACAGTGAACTCTAGGAGGCATATTGGGGAGGGGTTGTACTACACCATTTATCAGTGGCATGATCAAATGCCGGAGTGTCGATGGCAGGTTTGTCATTCTCGGGCGGCAGGAATTGGTGCGACTCTGGCGTCGGGGAACTGGACTATCTGGCACTTCAATTAAGGCAACACACGAATTGCCTTGCTTGGTTTTCAAGAGTTTCTGTTAGACCGTTGGGGTCGGTCACAGTCAAGCTGGCGCAAAAGGCGGAGTATTCTAAGCAATGGTTTCACGTGTATCAACATGTTAACAACTCGCCTGAATTTCAGAAACGTTGCCATGCACAAATGATACTAGTCGGGTGTCATTCGTAGCAATGTTTTTTTCAAAGAAATTGGTCGCCATTTCTAGTGAAGGGGGATTTTTTTCTTCGCCCCTAGATAAATTTGAGTTGGATATGAGTTGGCGGCTGACAACCGGGAAGCATCGCCATGGCAGGGCGTTGGCTAGTAGCCGACCACCCGTGTGGGACTCGACTCTCCCATGAGGGCGAGGCGAGACACAACTTAGGCCGGAGGAGGGTCGCACCCGGAGGAGCGATACGGTCTTGCGGCGGAGGTCCCGTCGATCGACCGCCGCCGGTAAGACCGGCGGTTAGCCTCTGAAAGCTAAACGCTAGCACAAATCTGTTCTAGTCTGTCTAGTTCTGTTGTTGCAAGATGGCAAATGATGTTGTCGAGAGGCAATTGATGAGAGATGTTTCACTGCTGTATTTAGGCAGTAGATGTTGTAAGTGAACAAAGGAATTGTTAAAAGGTTCTGTCACCTCCCTCTACTGCACGGGGCTTAAATAGGTTTCAGCCCAGACTAGTTACGCATGCAAGCTTCGCTTACGTGTCAGGCGTTAGTGCTGCTCAACCGTCGTCATCTGTCCTCGAGACACGGCCTGCCTAGCATTGGGTTTCACGACGCGGCTCCTTCTGTATTGAAGAGCTCGTTCTGGCGCGTCATCTGGCTGGTTAGATTAATTATGCATATCTGTACGTACCGGGAGGTACTGGTCGTACTGTAGCATCAGCACCATTACTATATTGCAGTAGCGACGTACCCACGAGTATACGTCCGTCCTGTGGAAAAGCACGAATTGGAATCCGTAACGAGTACCTGTACAATGTTCTGCAATGTACTGTTGCAGTACTGTACTCGTCACACTCGTACCCTCCCCCTCTTGACAGATCAATGAGGCCGCCGCGAGGCAGACCTCCGTGGTTCTTGGCTCCTTTACTGAAGCAGTTACTGGGACTCAGGAATGCGCGCTGGGAAAGCGTGCATGAAGTCAATGTACGCCTGAGTCTTGGCGAACTTGCGCCATTGGGGCGTCTCCAAGAATTCTTGTAACGCAATTGTTCGATGCACCTCGTTCAAACGGTGCCAGACAGGTGGAATGTCGTCATCACTGAAGTGCGTCATGAAGAGCAAATATTTGCCTCGTCGCCCAGGTAGCGACTTGATGCACACAGCAGAGATGTGCGACACGTCAAACTCCTCATCGTCTCCTTCAGGTACAGTTATTACAGGGACAGCTGGTCGTAGCGGAGCGGTAGAGCAGGGTCGTAAGTTGTTAACATGGAACACAGGATGTAAGCGTACTGTCGCTGGTAGTTTCAATTTGTAACTGTGTTTTCCAATCTGCTCCTCCACTGAAAAAGGGCCGAGCTGTCTGTCTCTGAGTTTCATGTTCGGTTGTCCTCGCAAAAAAAAGATTTGCTGTGACGACTGACACCTTGTCTCCCTTAGCGAAGTGTGGCGCCGTAGACAGTTCTGTGCTCGCCTGCATCTCGTCCTTATGTAGCTGTAACACAGAGCGTACCAGGTTGTGCACTTCCTGTAACAATCTTAACCGTTCTGTTGCGTCTTGTGAAATTGGAATCGACGGTCGCATGCTGAAGAGCAGGTCAGGAGGCTCCTCAGGAGAAAAACCAGAGTTAGCCTCGACCGGTGTGTGCTCAATTCCGAGTGCACGCGAAGCGTTGTACGCAAACTCCACTTGCGGTAAAAGTGTCGACCAGTCAGAGCCATCATAGCAACAGAAGCAACGAAGAAGCTGCTGAAACGTGCTGTTCACGCGCTCTGTCAATCCGTCTGTTTCTGGGTGTCGGCTGGAAGACATGTTCAGACGCGTTCCAAGGCGTCTCCACAGTGTCTGCCAGAAAGCGCTGACAAATTTTGGGTCGCGGTCGCTGATTAGCACACGGGGAAGTCCATGTAAGCGGTAGACTCCCTGTAAAAACAAAGTTGCAGTTTCTTCGGCAGTAATCGACTCTGTACATGGCAGAAAATGGGCCATTCGAGTTAGATGGTCTACCACAATCAGCACACTGTTAAAGCCGTTGCTCTCATGCAAGTGTGTCAGGTAGTCAAGACCAACTGTGTGCCACGGTCTGGGTGGAACAGGTAATGGGTAAAGAGTCGCAGCCATCTGCGGTCGAATCTTCGCTCGTCGGCACACGACGCAGCGTTCACAAAAATCTTTCACATCTTGGCGAATTCGTTTCCACCAGAATCTGTCGAGTGCTTTAGCAAGAGTGCTAGCAACTCCTCTGTGACCAGCTGACGAACTTTCGTGCAGCTCTGTGATCAATCTCAGTCGGAGCTCAGAGTTCTGTGGAATACAGAGGCGATTGAGACGCCAAAAGTACCCATCTCTGGCTTCTATCCGGCTGTCTCTTGTCCACTCACCATCGTCCCCATAAAACGAATCTTGTGAGAACCCCTCGCGAATGAGATCAGCGAACTCAGGGCTCAGCTGCAACGCTTCAACAGTCAGTGAATTCAACTGTGCGTCTTCAAACAGCAGCTGGGACTTCCGTCGTAATTCTCGATCTGACGGAACCTCGCCATCCCAAAATAAGGGTACTGTGGCCTGAGCTACGAAGTGTGGACGCCGGCTTAACGGGTCAGCTTCGTTCAGAGCTCCCTTGCGATATGCAAGTGTCATCGAGCCCACAAACGGTTGCAAATCCCGCAGGTATCTTGCTTGCCGCTTGTTCAGCCTGTTGTTCGGTTGCCTGAGCAGATGTCGCAGTGTGTCGTGGTCTGTTACGACAAGGAACTTAGAACAGCCTTCAAGATAGCACCTCCAATGCTTGACAGCTTCGCATACGGCCAAAGCTTCTAAGTCATACGCAGAGTAAGTGTTACCACGCTCAGCTGGATT
The DNA here is from genome assembly GCA_026401115.1 of Tetraselmis chui. Taxonomy (NCBI): domain Eukaryota; kingdom Viridiplantae; phylum Chlorophyta; class Chlorodendrophyceae; order Chlorodendrales; family Chlorodendraceae; genus Tetraselmis; species Tetraselmis chui. The sequence goes on along the minus strand of JAPMLY010000236.1, from coordinate 24,160 downwards.
CAGCTTACGCGCCCAGTAAGAGACTGGTTGAAGACCGCCTCCTTGGTCTTGCAACAAGACTGCTGCAATCCCCACTGTTGATGCATCTGTAGCCACGGTGAACGTCGCGTCCGAGCCGACCTCCGGAAGGATCAGGCATGGCGCGGAAATGAGCCGTAACTTGAGAGTCTCGAAGGCTTCCAAACAGGCACGCGTCAGCGTAACCTTTTGTGGCGGGGACTTCCGCAGTAAGTCCGTCAATGGAGCCGTAAGGTCGCTAAAATGGTGTATAAATCTCGCATATAAGTTGCAGAACTGTACGAAACTGCGAACCTCCTTCTGCGTCTTGGGCACTGGCCAGTCTGCAACGGCCTCGACTTTCTTTGTGGAAACCGAAATTTTCCCGGCTGACATAGTGTAGCCCAAATACTCCATTTCTTGCAATCCGAAGAAGCATTTCTTAAGGCGTAATTTCAGCCCTTCCTCCTTGAATCGCTGTAGCACTAGACGTAGGTGCTCCAGATGCTCTTCCAACGTTCGACTGTAGATACAGACGTCATCCAGGTAGACTGTCACGAACTTATGTAAAAAGTCGCGAAGAATGTCGTTCATCATCCTCTGAAATGTAGCTGGTGCGTTGCACAACCCAAACGGCATGGCGACCCATTCCATTAAGCCATCAGGGGTCTGAAAAGCCGTCTTGTGAACGTCATGATCACGCACTCGAACTTGCCAGAATCCAGAAGCGAGGTCGAGGTGTGTGTAAAAATTCGCGTCCTTAAGTTCGTCCAGAGTGTCGTCCACACGCGGTAGCGGGTAAGCATCTTTACGCGTAACCTCGTTAAGACCACGGTAGTCAATGCACAGACGTAGCGAGCCATCAGCTTTTCGCACAAAAAGAATTGGCGAGCCGAACTCACTGTAGCTGGGGCGTATCAAACCAGCTTCCACTGCGTCTTTGAGCTGTCGATTAAGCTCAGCGCGCTCTGCGGGTGACAATCTGTTCAAACGTTGGCGTCGCATTCGGCCAATTGTTTCAATGGGATGATCCCACTGTCGGCTTACAGGTGGAGAGTCGACAGGCTGCAGTAACTCCGGGAAGTCATCGAAGAGTATCGACCGGAAGTTGTCACTTTGTTCTGCTGTTAGTTCCTCTCCAGTGTGGAAGTCTTTCGATTGTTCGGCGGCTGATGTAAGTTCAATGACGTAAAAATCAGCGTGACGTCCCCTGCTGCGGCGCGTCTTGCGCATAAGCTTCTGAACTTTCGTAGACGACATGAGTAGACACTCAGGGCGTCGTTCCTCAAGTGTAGTCTCCACTGCTGTGCCGTCCATTAGTGTAAAAATTCTGGTTGTACCAAATTGTAAAGAGGCATGTTCGTCATCAAGCCATGGTAAACCGAGGATTAAATCAGCTGTGCGTAAATCACGTAAGACGTTGAAAGTCCGTTGAAACTCGTGTCGAGCCAGCTCAAAAATGACGTCACAGACTGTCGTAGAAGTCACTCGTTGTCCGTTAGCGAGTCGAACTGGAGTCTTACTTGCAGACTTTCGAGTCTGTAAAGCAAAGCGTCGTACAAAGTCCTCTGACACAAAATCAAGTGTTGCAGCACAGTCCACTAATCCAGAAATTTGGTGTCCGCCATTAGGAGTTTTCACAGGCAGCTCAGTTCGAATTAACGGGCGAGCTTCCGTGAGGTCAGTCAGTAGTGCTGTAGCTGGCGAAGAAAATTGTCGCAGCGTAGCGATGGACTGTTCCGAGTCGTCTGTTGGTATAGGTACCGAGTCGGGTTGATCAGGTGCTGTAGGTTCTGGTGAGTCGTTAAACGCACAATCTGCGTCGACTAACCACAGCTGTACAAGCCAAGGGGCTGGAGCAACCACCTCCTGTTGCGTTGGGTTCTCCAGAGACTGACGTGTAAAAAGCTGTGTCCTTGCTGGGAATTCTTGATAGAGTTTCCAGTGCTTAGTCACCTCAGTAAATTTCGCCCACTTCGGTAGTACAAATACAACCATCGTAGATGTCGGGGATGTTCGACGACAATCCTCAAAATGCTGCGCAATCTGCTCAGCTAACTCCCAGGGTGGGTTGATGAACACCCGTTCTCCTGTTAAATCTCTGTCTAGAATCGAGTCACTCGGCGAACAGTGAAGTAAGTCACCGTGCGAGTTAAGACCTTCATCATCAGCACATCCCTCCAACGTGAAGTTGAATCGTGCATGCAGAAAATCAAAGACTGAGTCAACCACTTTCCAATCAACTGAACGTCTGGTTACAGGTTTACGACTCTGTCTCTGCTTAGTCTGACGACGACGACCTGCTACTTGCGTTACATGTGTCGCAACTGTAGTCGATGGAGATGTCGAAGGTGTTTCGACGACCTCTGTCGCTAACAGTGTCTCAGAATGAACAGTAGATGTAGCCGGCTGCTCCAGTTCATTTGTAGAACAGCCTTGCCACCATCATTGCTTCTTAGGTTGCATCGGTGCCTTGCCTTTGAACTCCGGACATTGGAACAAACGGTGTCCCTTCTTGTGGCACTTGAAAAAGAGTCCTTCGTCCATGTGTCGCTTACGTTCCTCAGCTGTCATTGCATTTGCGAGTGAATTAAAATCTTCGCGGCCAGATGTCTGACCACGTCCACCATTGTTGCCACGTCCACGTCCGCGGCCACGTCCACGGCCACCTTTGTTACGTTTCCAAACGTTAGAGGCTTCCTCGAAAGGGTCATCAAGGTTGCGCTTGCGAGAGGGCTGGGCAGATGGTCCAGCAGCAGACTTTGTATTGCCTAGTTCCGGCGAATCTGTCACTACGTCATTCAAAAAGTTTTGCAGGTCCACTAGCGTAGTCTGGTATCCCTCACGAGCTCGGTGTGACTTAGCTAGTCTCTTGAGCGCTTCGTTCGATAGGCCATTAATGAAGCGTACACACTGTACCTCAACTGTCAGGTGTTGACGAGACCGACGTAAGTAGTCGTTGTACTTTTTAGTGAAAACCGCGTAACTCATCGTGTTGCTCTGCGTAAAGTTTAGCAAAGCGTTAATTGCGTCGTCTTGAATGTTCGGAAGAAACGTCGACTTGCGTAACTCCGCAACAAGCTCGTTGTACGTAGATGGAATTGGAGGCTGATTTTTCCGGTTCAACCACCACCCACCTAGGTGTCCAGAAAACTGTGAAGTAACCCAGAACACTGCATCGTACGAGTCAGCCGTAATTCCAAGCATTATAAAACGCTGAGGCTGTGCTTCAAGCCAATCCTCCAGTACATGAGGTTCCTGACCATTCTGGTACGGTGAAGTAATAGCAGCCTTACGCTGAGTCTCCGTGAGGGTCACAGATAGTCCAGCCAAGTTGTGGGTAGGCATCGGCATTCCCACTCGTAAATCTGTAGGTCCTTCACCAGTCAGTCGATTAATGTGTCCACGAATCAGAAGCCATACAGAACCAGAGTCGACCGTCGTAAACCGGGAGTACATGTGGAACTGTCTCGGGATAGACGTGTCGTCTTGCATGACTGGAACATGTTGTGTGATTGCTCGATAAAAAGATTCCCACTGAGTCACGTAACCAAAGTGAAGTAATTCACTCTTGTGCTTCTCAGCACGAAGTAACCCCTTCTGTGAGGGCGTAAGTGTCAGACCGTCAATGTTGATGGATTCCTGGACGACGTAGGTGCCATCCGGATTAACTTTCGACTGTCCCAAAACAGCCTGCTCGACCTGAGCAGGTGCACGTAAGTTGTTCGTAGCAAACAGGACAGGAATAGAAGCCGAGTACACGTAAACAAGCTGTCGTCCTTGAGGTAGTGTAACGTTAACAGGTTCACCACTCAACAGCGTCAAATCATCCGATGTCAAAACAAGACCGGTCTCCTCGTGTAACTCGCGAATAGCAGCGTCGACAGGCTCTTCGTTAGGTAAGACAGAGCCAGCTGGGAACCAAGTTTTACCAGAACGAGGCTCACGCTGAAACACCAACTTCAAGTCCGACGGTTTAGTTCCTCCGACGTGAATTACTAAAACCACGTAATGTCCAGCTCCAAGAGAAGCCATCTCAACTCAATTAAACAACGTCGAGCAGATCAACGAGCAACGAAAGCGTGCGTCGACCAAAGAGCTCCGAAACCAGTGTGGCGGTTAGCCTCTGAAAGCTAAACGCTAGCACAAATCTGTTCTAGTCTGTCTAGTTCTGTTGTTGCAAGATGGCAAATGATGTTGTCGAGAGGCAATTGATGAGAGATGTTTCACTGCTGTATTTAGGCAGTAGATGTTGTAAGTGAACAAAGGAATTGTTAAAAGGTTCTGTCACCTCCCTCTACTGCACTGGGCTTAAATAGGTTTCAGCCCAGACTAGTTACGCCTGCAAGCTTCGCTTACGTGTCAGGCGTTAGTGCTGCTCAACCGTCGTCATCTGTCCTCGAGACACGGCCTGCCTAGCATTGGGTTTCACGACGCGGCTCCTTCTGTATTGAAGAGCTCGTTCTGGCGCGTCATCTGGCTGGTTAGATTAATTATGCATATCTGTACGTACCGGGAGGTATTGGTCGTACTGTAGCATCAGCACCATTACTATATTGCAGTAGCGACGTACCCACGAGTATACGTCCGTCCTGTGGAAAAGCACGAATTGGAATCCGTAACGAGTACCTGTACAATGTCCTGCAATGTACTGTTGCAGTACTGTACTCGTCACAGGTACGGAGGGTTTCCGGTTAAACATTTCAGTATCCAACAAGCTTTGCGGAAGGCGCCCCGATCCATGTGTTCTGCCGACCCCTCCCCTAGTCGTTACCCATCTATCGACACGAGTGCCTCATGTAGTGTGTATGGAGTTATCGCGACAACGCACTGCTCGGAAAGGCTGCGTAAGCCACCGGGGGATGGTACATGCGGATAAGGCGGATCAAACATGTGTTGGAAAACAAGCGGAGAAGGACCGGGGAAAGGGGAAAAATCTGGCACGGAGGTAGGAGCGCCGGCCGGACACCGCCTGCATTTACGGATTTCCCTTCCCTCCTAGCCCCCGAAGGAGAAGGGAAGCCTACGCTAGGCGAGTAGGCGGCGCGCTGCGTCGTGAGGAGCAGCGTCTATCTCGGACGGGGATGTGCGTGTATCGAGACGGGACCGTCGACAAACTGAGCGAGGTGGTTTTTCGTCTCCCCCCCCCTCTCCATCTCCGGGATGACCAGAGTCGCACTGGAGCATAGGTAAGATAGTTCCGTCTCGACGAACGCCAACTGACCAACTTGGCTTTTCAATGCCCTCGCAAGTGATGGAGTTGGCCGCGTATCGTGAAGACTAGCGACACATAACTTTTCATAGCAATAGCACGTAGACAAAAACACATTAAAATGCAAGATCTGTGAACTTTGTGAATTTGACGGTATTGTACGGCCTGTTAGGAACATGTACATTAGGAAAGCTTGGATAAGGTGGTTCACGGCGAAACCCCTAATCTAATGCCCTACTAGATGGCAGATTAGGGGACCGCCCAAAGACAACAACCGTTGACTTTGCATCATTGTAAACCATTCAAATTTCAATGTTGTGTCAAAGTCGTATATGGTGCCCTGATTAATTGCTGAATCTGAGCAAGCAAGGCGGTGTGAGACGCGTGCGTGTGCTCCTTAATCGAGCCGCGTTCAAATGTGACAACGAGAGGATGTGGTGTTGTAGTTCGAGTTTCCTTACATGGTGACATTCTCGAAATGGAGCACCATAGGGACTTGTTCCTCGACATTATTTGGTTGAGTAGATCACGGTGAGGTGGTATGTAGCGCTAGGCTCAACCGCATTTCGAGAAGGCTGCCTAAAAGGAGATGATGTTGATATGCGGGAAAAAGTTTCTTAGGATGCTCGAGGACGACGCATGAGACGAGTAACTTGACACCTTACACGAGTACGAAAGTCGTGACCGCTTGATTGCGCGAGCCAAAAAGATGGCGAGCGCATTTAGAGACTGAGTTTGCTCTCATTGGCTCTAGCTTACAAAGGCTTGGCCAAGATAGAGTTGTCCGTTATAGAAAGGGATTTATTGCGCCACCCCTCAGCTTCCGTAGTTGGGGCTGGGGTTGAGATGCACCGCTATACGACACTCCTCCACAAAAGTCCGGACATGCATTATGTTCAACATAAGCTAGTCAAGAACACGCTCCCCTCTCACCACGTCAAGCACGACGACACCCAGGTACCACCCAAGTGTAGGAAAGCCGGAAAGCAAGCAGTTACCCGTCATTCGGTATGGCTAGACTTTAGCTTAACGCGAGTGTTGTCGGTGGACTTTGTCGAATGAAGCACAAATTCCCATGGAATTATATGAACTACACACGTCGTTATGAGCGCCACGCTTGGGCATTGCTCAAGCGCTTATATCAAACTGCATATTACTCTGTGCTCCATCTAGCCGTATTTTTGGGGACTTGCTGTTGGAGGGGGTTTGGAGGCGCGGATGCCGTGTTCAATGCGCGAGGTTTGGTTTGCATGTGTGTGAATGGGGCATGCATGGAAGTTCACGCCGAATACACGGGTGATATATTTGGAAAACAAGCGAGTAACAACCCACGTGGCTCAGGTTTGAATAAACACTACACGATGAAACAAGGCGAGGCCGATTGGCTTTGGTGTGAGGTGAGGTCCAACTTGGCCGTTCGGGACGCATCCCGTTGACGGCGTTGCTTGAACTGCTTGGGTATGCACTTGTGCCAACCACACCCGCCCCACGCGTGGCACACGTCGGCTTGTAAATCTGTAGTAATGAAGAATTGATAACATATATCGACAAACCCCGCACAAAACACCTCACGAGGTGAGCCGAATTCGACGGGTGTTGCTTGGCACTGCGGCTCAACTTTGCCGGAATATTGCGGAAATTAGAATGATTCGCCGAAAATTCATTTGGGGATGTTTGAGCTTGGGAGTAAGTGAGCTGGACGCGCATTGAAAAGGCGCGTCCAATGGCACCCGTTTAAACAAAGTTTGACCCTTTGGAGTTAGTTATGATCGTTTCAACATTGTTGCCGAACGCAGCTTGCCCTTGGGTTGTTCGCATATTGGTCGTAAGTCTACGTACGCGTTATCGTGCGTTTCCCCCACATCGGTGTGCCCAACACCTCCTCCGTGTGTCACATATGCATCATATTTGAGCGACAGTCGCATAAGCATTCATATTGCGGCGTTGTACGCCCGTTACTCTAAACGTCTAATCGGCAAGGCGAGTGTTTGAAAGAGCGGGTGCGGGCGCGATAACCTCCAGTATACAAGCCCGATAGTGCTCGAATTTACCCCCCGTATTTTTCGGTGCAATTCATGTTGGGCGCCAAGGCATTGAATGGATTTCAGGAGATTGGTCAATACAATCGACGCATGGTTACATTTCTTACTTGCGAAGTTGTGAAATCTTATCCGTAACTTTTGTGGAGGAGTGTATAGTCACACCAACCGCTCGTGCCGTCGTATGTTGGGTTTACAATTCTGTGCACAGCCTGTAAGTTATGTGCAAACCACTTTATTACTTAATAATATTCTTATAAGAAAAATAAGCCAAGACCACCAAGTAAAATAAGGAAGAAAAGAGGGGAAAGCAATAATCTTCTTAAGTACCATCTCCCCAAGTACCATCTCTTAAAAACTGTCATAATTTGAATACGACAGGCTGTACGGAGGTTAAGAACTTGCCCTTGATGTCGTAGTTTCCGGTTGTTCGGCGTTTCTAGCCCCCCGTCTCCCGAAGTCGCTCTCCGCCATGCTGTAGAGACCAAGTTCGAGAAGTACTTGGAGGGGACGGCGTGGAGGCCGCTTCTTCCTCGGCGGGGATGCCTTCTCATGCCACGGCGCTCTTCACCCGCGCCATGGGCCGCAAGCGTCCCCGTGCTTGCTCGAGCGGCGCGTGAGGCGCCGCTTGTCGCCTCCACGTGTTGCATTCTCGGCGTGGCCTAGGAGTTTCCTTAGTTTAATCTGCTAGGTTTGTGCACAATGTAGTGCTTCCTTTTGCCGTGCGTTGTATTCCGTGATTCTCTTGTCACTTGTCTTGCCCTTTTGTTTCCCCTCCCATTTTCCCTTTAACCACTATCTACAAATCTTTGTAACTAAAAAAATCTTACAAGAAAAAGCAATGGATACCGCCAAGCAAAAAGAAGAAAAAACCTAAGCCCGAGGAACAGGAAGGCATGCCACAGCATCTGCACTTCCCTCTTGAAAAGCGTCGCGGAGATAGGAACCCAGAGTGCCATGAAGAGCAGCAGAAAGACGTTGCATGAATTCACGTCGCATATCCCCCAAGAAACGCCGAAACGGAACAAAAGTAGATCGACGAACAAAATGTTGCATACGGACATAACTGTCAGAGCGCAAGGAACGAGTGTCAGCGGCCCCCATGCCAGGGAAGCGACGAACAACCACCAAAATAGCCAAGCGATCAACCAACTCAGCCGCCATCGGCGCCAACCGGCCCCCATCCTCCATGGCGAAGGGATAGTAGTCATGGACCGACTGAACCGAAGGCGTGCCAAGCAAAGCGGAAGTGCGGAGGTCCGCATCGAGTTTGCCTTGCTGAGCTCCCAATGCAAGGCTGCCCGCAAATCTTTGTAACTGCTGCTATGATTAAATCTACCTTACCTGTACGGGTACAGGTAACTTGACTATTAGAGAGCGTGACAGCGATGAGTGACGCATGACAGGTAGACATGACAGGTACAGGTACAGGTAGAGCGTCGATTCGTTTTCACTCAGAGATTATATATCTATATTTACTACAGGTAAGTGCCGGGTAGTTAGGGTTTCCCTCCCTGCTTGTCTCTTACCTGTACACAGTTTAAGGCCGGTTCTTAGATGAACTTAGCCATCATCCGCGAAAGATGAGATGCAATAAGTAAGGGTACCTAAGTAAGGGTACCTTACTACTTCACCACTGAAATTTGCAAGATGAGCACGGACAGGGAAAGTGGGATAAGTTGATTACAAGAAGAACAAGAACAGGGAAAGTGGGAGGGGAAACAAAAGGAAATCTGCCACCACCGCCTAACAATCTAAATTTGCCACCGCATCCGCGAAATAATTGTAATTAATTGGCTTTTGGTTTTACTACCTGTACTTGACAATGTACTGCTGCTTGATGTTGTCTGTCATACGGGCAACTACGGCCACGTACCCGTAGTGGCGGAGAACTGCAAAATATACAGAATAAAGCGATATTCCTCCTGATCGCGACGTTCGACTTGGCGCCGTTTGTGTCGTCATCGTGTGTAACAAGCTGTCACTGGCACAACCTGCCGCACAGCCCACCCACCCTAGACAAGGACCGGTCATAGAGCAACGGCAGGGCGTCTTTGACCTGGACGTACCCGCTCGTGCCTTATGTCACATCGCCTGTCGTCACGGCTGGCGAGCCGTGGCTCGTCTTACAGGGATCAAGGAAGCATTATGTTGTCAGCCGCGAAAATTCCGTTTCGGCATCGCTCGACAGTCCCAAGCGGCGTCACAGCTTCGTCAGCCCATCAGCAGCCGTCTTTGAGCCTGACAGCGCTTCGGCAAGGGGTATCTTCTGGTAGTCTCTGTCTAAGCGTGCCTACGGGCTTCCAGCGAGTGAGAGACGGCGCCTCTTGCTCTGGGTATGCATCGTCGCACGCGGGATCAATAAGGTCGCGTAGCAGCGGCGTTTTGTCTCCGTCGTCGAGAACGGCGTCGGGCGTGCTTCGGACTCGAGCACACACCGCCAGTAGTGTTGACGCAGTGCCGCCGCCGCCAGAGGGAGTTGAGTGGTTGGCTCAGCTGTTGTCGGTAGATGCGGCGAAGAACCCACACTTTACGTTATGGCAGGTGGGGCCGGCGGTGGTAGCGCAGATCGCGGGCGCCTTCGCTACCGCGTGCCTCCTTCGCGACCTCTTCGAATGGCTGGCGACCAAGGCCGAGCAGGTGATTGTGACGCCACCAAAGCTTTGAGTTAACCGCTCGATACACCTAATTGCTCTCCAAAGAAACAACCAGTACATCGCCCACCGGAACGGACAGATCTTCGCCCGTCTTCGGGCCGTTCTGTGTATTATTTCTGTCGCCACTCGCGTTCGACAAAAACCCTACAAAACCCTAAACCGGTATCTGTTTTTGTGGTTATTGGCAGCGAGTGGAGGCAGAGTTTATGATTGACGCAGAGAATATCGCCGATGAGCAGACAGTGACAGCGCGCCTGTCCAACACGGCGATCTCCTACCTGTCCGCGGCCTTTGCCCTCGAAAAGACGACCAACCTCTTTCTTCCGCTCGCGTGGCTCTTTTCGGTTTACAAATTTGCCGACTTTGTGGAGGACGTCATGTTTGCGAACGGCGTCAACCTCCCCGACTGCTTGTCTGCAAACATGGCAGAGGCGCTCGTGAATGCGTATCAGTTCGAGCAGTGGTTCTTCATGCGAGCTGGAGCCATCTTCTGCATCGTCATGACGTAAGGGCTGCAACCACATCACCCAGCTGCTTCCTAGCTTCACCTTCAACGACCCACACAGTCCAGCACCCATTCCTACTGAAACCCATCACTCACACTTTCCCCTTCACTGTCACAACGTACGATTGGAACCTATTGCGGAGCTGCATGCCATCTTCAAGGAGAAAGATATGGCCACAGCTATGGCTGCTGAGTTCTCTAGTGACACATTCAATCCCGCCAATAAAGCGTTGCAGCTGATGCATGGTGGGCATGCCTCGCTGTGGTGATGATCGCCCTCTGACTGGTGGGTTTCTCTGCCCGCAGGGCCTGCTTTGCGACGGGATTCAAGGACCGCGCGGTGGATCTCTACCTGAAGCGGGCATCCTCCATGCAGGAGCGCTTCACGGGGCTGATGAAGATGATGCGGCCGCTGAGCAGCATTGCGACGGGCGTGTTTTGGGTCATGGCGGTGCTCAACGCCGCGCTGGTGTGTGGGCTGGACGTGGGGAAGTACATGCTGGCGGTGGGCAGCGTGTCGGGGCTGGCGGTGGGCATAGGCGCTCAATCACTCATTTCATCCATCCTCTCTGGCGTCAACCTAGTAAGTCACCCATGCACCTACCCTCTCCTCTCAAAAGCACGCACGAGGCAGCAGGGGAAAAATGATCACGCATGACCCCCCCCCCCCCCACCCTCCCCCCAGTTCCTGACTGTTCCATTTCTAGTGGGAGACCGCGTGGAGCTGCGAAGTGACGGGGCGACAGTCCTGGTGAGCGCCACAGCCAACCATTCCTGCCGATCACTGATGTGCGAGTGATTGAGCGGGCGTGTCAGCTAACAGGGGTGTCGTTTGTGTCCCCGGCGTAGGTTGGTGTGGTGGAGGGGCTGAAGCTGTGCTCGACCGTCTTTCGCCTGGACTCTGGGCTTCCGGTGGAAGTGCCCAACAGTAGCCTGACCAGCATGATGATCTGCAACCAGTCGCGCACAAAGGTTATCCCCCATATCCCCATGTTTTTTTCCGTTCCAGTTACTTTATTGTAATGTCCGAAAATAAGAGGCGTGGCTACCTGTTCACAATCCACCACCCGTCATCACAGGAAGCAGAGGAAGTGCATAGTAATGGGTACCAGGAGGCACGGGCTCTGAGCATGTCAGTGACAGTGGAGCTTGCGGTGAGGGCCCTCGATATTGTTTTCTGGCGTTGTATGGCGATATCTCTTGTGCCGTTGTATGCCTACGGTAATGACACGCGGTGATACTGCTGTGCTGTGCAGCAAGATTCGGAGAAGCGCGTGGCGAAGCAGATACCGACGCTGGTGGAGGCCATTGAAAAGTACCTGCACCGATTGGAAGACGTGGATGAGGACATGCCCATCAACTGCACGCTTGAGAAGTTCAGCGGCAGCAAAACTGCCACACTCAAAACACTGGTATTCTATCCCGCCGCTCATCGCACAACACACACACATATGTACACCCGCACACACACACACACACGCATGAGTACCGGCGTAACCCTTGAAACACAATCATTAACATACTGGCCTTATTAATTCGCACAGAGGGTAATGGGCGTGATTAAAACACATCTACATATAGTTTCGTGTACGCAGTGGGTATATTCGTATATGCGCACAATATGTCACTCAGACGCGCGGAGAAACGCGCACGCAACATGCAGGGTAAGCACTATTACTTTCAAAGGCACATACAGTGAAAGGCAGAAGGTGTACATTTTCACTTTTGCACACGGGAAGTGTTAAGCACAATCGTACATGAGCAATAGAAAGCGGGCTCTTTTACCTTAATGTTTCTTGCACGCACGCATAGCGTCAAACAGAGTACACACGCTCCTAAGTACACGAAGTTTAAACGCAGTGATTAATTCAAAATGGTTAACAAATCCTTCCGCGCATAAAATGACACACACAAGATGCACACACTTTAGGATAAACATGTAAATACGCGTACATTCACACACAACACTAACGACACACACACACACACACACACACACACACACGCGCATACACACGAAAATTACAGACGCACAGCACACACGCACACGCATACACACGACATTTCCAGACGCACATCACACGCTCACACACACACACACACACACACACATACACACACAGGCACCTCCACACACACATACACTTGTTTTGAGTTTATGCGTATGCCCTTCAAGAATAGTGAACGCATTTTACTTGTCTCACCCCCGCCACCCCTTTGTTTATTGCCAGGTTTATTCCTCGGGTGACGCCGACTATGACGAATTCTTGATGAAAGTGATGATTGGGGTAGCGACGGTGGTGGAGAACAATAACTGCATCTGTCAGGACCTTGTGCCGGCCAGCCAGTCGTGACCAACGCATTAGTACCGGACGGTGTGAGGTGATCGCACTGTTTCAGATGTAGGTGAACAACTCGCAAGGGAAGATGATGTCGTGTGCTTTGCACGCAGCTCATAATATGTTGCAATAAACCAGTTCCACACTCTCTATTTCGTGGGTGCTGCCTTTGGATGTGATGGCCGCCGAGGACAACAGCGAATGTTTTTGGGTGCAGTGTTTTAAGGTTTTAGTCGGTGAGCGAGCCCTGAAAAACCCAAAGAACGCGAATGCGCGCAATATTGCACGAGTTGGGATATCGCAACCAACCCGTCTGGCCGCTGCTAGAATGAGCAGGTGGTAATAAGGCTTACGCGCGCTTGTGGTTGCATGTGACAAATTTGAATGAGCGACATTGGCTATTTTATGATACACGAGAAAATGTTTGTAAACAAAAGATTTTCCACCAGGAAAAGTATATGGGAGCAATTCATTTTCGAACATTGAATCTCTGTACTGTGACTCCCGTGAACAAGACCGCACACGGGCGGCACCATGAAGGCAACATTTAGAAGCGAATAACACCTGAAGGCTATGTTTGCGGGCAAGCGTCACAGGTTTTAGAAGGGGTGCGTCATTCGTTGATTTTTCCATGTGTCGCTTGATACTAAAGTAATGTATTGGCAGTTTTGTCGTATATTGAACCACCGTGTGGCAGGTTGCCTCTTATTTTACCTCTAGTTGAAATTGAACTTGTTTACAACATGTACCGGTGAAGCCGGCTGCTGTCTCTAGGCCCTCCCAACCCCGCCAACAAGGGAACTTAGAAGCCGGTGCTAGACCGTGAACCTCCTATTCCTACCTCTCCAAAGATGATTTGGGGGATCTTCACTCCCTCGCCGGGGAGTTGCGCGATACTAGGCGATGGTGGTAATGCAACAAAATTAGGTGTAGTGTGTGGTTGTGCGGGATTTCATACGGTAGATGAGCAGGAGGTTGTCCAGCCATTGAATAGTATGCACATGTGGAGTTGTGATATGATGCGGGTGGTGTTGAGGCGTGTTTTGGAGATGCAATTGTCACGGGGCCCGGTTTGTGCGGAGTGTGAGGAGGGAGGTGAGGCTAGTGATGGTGGATGTCTGGGGGGTGCCGGTGCGGCTCATGACGATGGGACGGATGTGAATTTCAGTACATCGTCATTGACTTCGGAGAGCGTTGGCCAGTGGGGTGTATTTCTTTGTAATGAGTTGTATTTTGTGCCAACGGTGAGTATATGTGCAGTATTTCCATTCACCAATTTGAATCTTTTTATTCGAGGAGTAACGGCGCTTGTTAATCGAGTGTCCGATGAATTTGGGCTCGAGGAGGCGGATGAAATCGGGTTTGTGGGCGGGGGTTCGGAGTGAGGGAGGAAGAAGTTCGTCTTGGAGGACAACGGGGCATGATGTGAGGGAGTCGGGGGAGATGATGCCCTCGTCATCGGCTACAAGGCGAGTGGGCATATTAGTGCGAGGTGGCGGATGACAGTCGAGGGGGGTGTTGATAACAATGGGATTTGATGGGTTTTTTACCGAAGTCCGCGGTGATGGTTTCCCATCGGCAGCCGTTGTGTCGCTCCAATATGGAGAGGAGTAGTTGTAGGGCGCTTATGTGTCGGTCTTGTGGGAGGCCGGACATCGATGAGCAGTTACCCGCCATGTGGCCGTTGCTGGTGAACTGTCTACACATGGGGCAGCGGAGGGTGGGGTTGTGCGCGAAGAGGCGGGTGTTGTGGACTCCCCAAATGAGCTGTTGTTTATGTGTGAATTATGTGTGTGTAACGGAGATGTGTTCGACGTGGAATGAGAAAACCGGTCCGTCGGAGGCGGCTATGCCTAGTAGGGCGCCGTATTTGGTGGTGTTTGAGAGAGGGATGTAGGTGTGTTTGATGCTCTTTTTGTGTACGTCTAATTTGAGGTTGGTGTACTTGTAGGGCTAGGGTTCGCCTTATAGCTGGGGGATGTGTGTGTAGGGCCAAGTCCATGTGCCTATAGATACGTATGAACCGGTGTCGTATGTTGTGTAGGGCGGGTGGCCGTCTGCAACTAGGTTGGCTAGCGCGTCGGGGTGGTCGTTACCGAAAGAGTGGTTGTTTGCTTTGATTTTGCCTAGGTGTGTGCAAATGCCTATAGTGCAGCGGGTGTGAAGGGTGCGGGTTTTGGATTCGAGAGTTTTGCGGTGAATGTTTTGTCAATAGGCGAAAGGACAGCGCATGATGCCTTGGATGAGACGGAGTGAGCATGCGCTATCGGTGAGGAGGTGGGTGTGGCCTAGGTGGAGGCCGATGTCGATGCATGCGAGCTCGGCGTGGTTAATGGTGTGATAGGGGGGTGTGTTAGAAATGCCATGAGGGGGTTTAGAACCCACGCCTCCCGGAACGGAGTTGTACGCCTTTTCCAAGTACCGCCCCAAAAGTC
The DNA here is from genome assembly GCA_026401115.1 of Tetraselmis chui. Lineage (NCBI taxonomy): Eukaryota > Viridiplantae > Chlorophyta > Chlorodendrophyceae > Chlorodendrales > Chlorodendraceae > Tetraselmis > Tetraselmis chui. The sequence continues at coordinate 8,976 of JAPMLY010000236.1, read as the reverse complement.
GGTACCCGATTGGAACATTTTGTGCATATGAATTCCGCGCATCGTGCATGCACTGCGACCACCTATGTGTGGAGGGCCAAGACTCCGCCGGAGTCTAGCGTACAAATGTGTCCATTAGCAGACCCACTAAGGGATATCAACACTCCCCCTTAATGGACATCATCCCATGAACTCCGGCCGGTAGCCTCGCAGTAAACGCGGAGGGCCCATAACCTGTTATAAGCGCCATGAGGGGGGTTAGAACCCACGCCTCCCGGAACGGAGTTGGACGCCTTCTCCGTATTTCCGTGTATGCGCACGGTTTAACAGGTTATGGGCCCTCCGCGTTTACTGCGAGGCTACCGGCCGGAGTTCATGGGATGATGTCCATTAAGGGGGAGTGTTGATATCCCTTAGTGGGTCTGCTAATGAACACATATATACGCTAGACTCCGGGGGAGTCTTGGCCGTCCACACATAGGCGGTCGCAGTATATACACGATCCGCGGAATTCATGTGCACAATATGTTCTAGTCGCGTACCGACTTTTGGGGCGGTACTTGGATAAGACGTAGAACTCCGTTCCGGGAGGCGTGGGTTCTAACCCCCCTCATGGCATTTCTAACAGGGTGGAGGCTACCAGAATTTTAACGTGGGTGTCCGTGGTATGGTGGGTCGCGGCAGCTTCAAGTGGGGAAGAGCCTCCCTTTTTGGAGCCGTATGTGTTTACGAAGTCCTGTCATTTCCAAGCGAGGACACCTTTCGAGGGGGTGTAGGTTAGTAACGTGCGTTCTGCGGGTGGGTTACATACATCCGACGCAAATCAATATGCAGACGGGGGTGCAAATGAGGGGGAAATTAGGGATGCTAATGTTTCAGTCCACAAATAACCAAGGCATTACAAAGGGAACCACTTTATTGCGCACAAACCTATAGCAAATGACACACAAGATACTCTTACGCAACACCGAAAATATAACACGTGGAGGCGACAAGCGGCGCCTCACACGCCGCTCGAGGAAATACATGAACGCTTGCGGCCCATGGCGCGGGTGAAGAACGCCGTGGCGGGAGAAGGCATCCCAGCCGAGGAAGAGGCGACCTCCGCATCGTCCGGGGCGGCGGACAACCCGCGCAAGACCTTGTCCGCGTGAGCGACATGGATGGCGAGAGAAAAGTTTCGGCGCCAAGAGGCCAGTAACTGACCCACATGCATCCCTTTAGAGGCGGCTGCCTCCTTGGCCAACTCTGTCACAAAAGCCGTGGCGTGGCCCCCGAGCGCACCAAATTTCGTGACCGCTATGGTAACAAGTCGTTGTACGCACGAGTCATGGCAGATGTGTGCCACTAGGGGGTCGCCATAAAATCATGTAACGCCTTCGTACAATATACTTTGTTCAATTGGTCAGTTCACGTAGAATGTCGCCATCGTTGAAGCGAGTCATGAACAACAAGTACTTCCATGGTCGGCCACCGAGCGGCTTGATGCACACGTGAGAGGTTTGGGAGACGTCGAACTTTTCGTCGTCATCTTTGCGTGTTGTCACAAGGACATCGAAGCGAAGTGAAGTAGTAGAGCAAGGTCGTAGATTTTTTACGTCAAATACCGGATGTAAGCGTATTGTAGAGGGTAGTTTCAATCTGTAACTGTGCTTACCGATATGCTCCTCGATTGTAAAATTTCCAAGCTGTGTCGATCACGTAGCTTTTTGTTAGGTTGTCCTCGTAAAAAAGACTTTAAGTGACCACAATGATAGTCTCCTAGAAAACGAAGTGCGGTGTGGTCGACGGATCTGAACGTGCATGCATATCATCCTTGTGCAACCGTAACACCGATCGTACCATCAAGAGTGTGTGCTTCACGTAACTGCTGCCATCGCTCCGTTGCGTCTTGTGTAACTGGAATTGAAGGTCGCATGCTGTACAACATGTCGGGAGGCTCCTTAAGAGTGAAGCCAAAACTCGCCGCAAAGGATTAAGCATGGCGCGGAAGTAAGCCGCAACTTTAGAGTCTCGATGGCTAACCTTCAAAAGATGTTGGCCTCAACGTAACCTTGTGAGGCTGAGAATTCCGTAGTAAGCCCGTTAATGGATGAGCCCACATGTCGCTAACCTGATGGATGAGCCTGTCGAATATTGAAATTGAAATTGAAATTGAAATTGTTTACAACATGTACCGTATGCAAGGAAGGCATGGGGAGGTGCGTTATGCGGAGGCTCGGCGAGTGGTCGTGCGTGATTTGGTGCGGTAGACAAGGAGGAGATAATGCAGCCATTGGACGGTGTGTGCGTGGAGTGAAGAAAGGATGCGAGATGTGTCGAGTCGTGCTTTGGTGACTAGTTTGTCGGGAGGGTCGGTGCGGAGGGTGAGGAGAGAGGTGAGACTTGCTATGGTGGACGAGTGCGGGGTGCCCGTGCGGCTCATGACTATGGGTAAGATGTCGACTTCGGTACCTGGCCAGTGGTTTCGGATGGCATTTGCGAGGGGTGTGTATTTGTCCCTAATCAAGCTAGCTGTGTGTGAGAGGTTGTGGTCGGTGCAGTACTTCCATTCCCCTATCTGTATTTTCCTGATAGATGAGTATCGGCGGCGGCCGTTGTTGTGACCGACGAAGCGAGGTTCGAGGAGGCGTATGAAATCGGGTTTGTGCGCCGGGGGACGTAGTGCAGGTGGGAGGATTTCGGGGGGGAGGATAGCGGGGCACGAGGTTAGGGAGTCGGGCGAGAGACCTTCGTCTGCATCAACAAGGCGGGTGGGCATGTGGGTGGGGTGTGGGGGGTGGCAGTCAAGAGGGGTGGAGGTGGGGGTGGGGCGGGTGAAAGACTTGATGGGTTTGTTACCGAAGTCTGCAGTGATAGTCTCCCAGCGTCCTCCGTTGTGGCGTTCCAGGAGGGATAGTAGGAGTTGTAGCGCGCTGTTGTGACGGTCCTGTCTTAGGCCAGACATGGATGGGCAGTTACCGGCCATGTGGCCGTTGCTGGTGAATTGGCCGCACATGGGACATCGCATGGTGGGGTTGTGTGTGAGGAGGCGTGTGTTGTGGACGCCCCATATGAATTCTTGTTTGTGGGTGAATTGGGTGTTGGTGAGTGTTGTGTGTTTTTTGTGGAAGGTGAAGTCGGCGCCGTCTGCCGCGGCGCGGGCGAGGAGGGCGCCGTGTTTGGATGTCTGTGAGAGGGGTGTAAGTGTGTGTTTGCAGCTGTGGGTGTGTGCGTCGGCTTTGAGGTTTGTGTATATGTATGGTATGGGTGCCCCTTGAGTCTGTGGTATGAGGGTGTAAGGCCAGGTCCAGTGACCAATGGACACGTCCGAGCCTGTGTTGTATGTGGTGTTTGGTGTTTGACCATCCGCTATCTGGTTAGCGAGTGCGTCAGCGAGGTCGTTGCCGAGTGAGTGGTTGTGTGCTTTAATTTTCCCGAGATGTGTGCGGATGCCTGCGTTGCAGCGGGTTATGATGGTGCGTGTGATAGAGAGGAGTGTGTCGCGGTGGATGTTGTGCCTATAAGCGGAGGGGCAGTTAAGGTATCCTTGTATGAGACGGAGGGAGCACGCACTGTCAGTTAGGAGGTGGGTATGGCCTAGTTGGAGGCCTATGTCAATGCCAGCTAGTTCGGCTCGATTGATAGTATGGGAGGGAGGGGTAGAGGTCACCAGGATTTTGACGTTGGTGTCCGAGGCTGGGTGGGTGGCTGCGGCCCCTAGAGGGGAGCTGCTTCCTTTTTTCGAGCCGTCTGTGTATACGAAGTCCTGCCAGTTCCAAGCAAGAGTGCCTCTGGTGGGGGAGTATGTTAGTTGTGTGCGTTCTTGGAGGGGGTAGGTAAGGGGGTGAGTGGGGTTGGGGGGGAAGTAGTATATGCCTGCGGAGTGAGGTGAGTAGGAGTCTGTGAGGTGTGGAGGTGGGATGGTGATGGTGGGGTTCGGGAGGTGTGTGTCGTATATGGACTCGAGGGTGTTGTGGAGTGCGGTCATGGCAGTGTGTGAGGGTAGGGTGGGGAGTGCGAGGGAGTTAGCTACTAGGTAGATGTCGACCATCCAGCGTGTTCCGAATGGGGTAGGGGTGGGGTGGCCTGTGTGTTGGTCTGGGGGTAAGAAGGTGTTCGCGTCATTGGGAAGGGTGTATAGGTGATGAGTGTAGGGGGAGTTGATATATTTGGAGTGGCGGTACGGGGTGTGTTCCCAACGGGGGAGTATGAGGATGGTAGCGCTGGGGGTGTGTGAGGCTGTGCGGTGTGCGCTGGTGATTGCATGTTCCATGGCTCGGCGCATGCATTCGTGGTCGTATTCGGGGTTGGCTATGTTGGTGCCTTGCCATGTGTGTGGGGCATTGCTGCCGCTGGATGAGAAGACTATGTCTTCGGGGTAGAGTGAGTGGTAGGTGTGCGAGTGGATGGATTTATTGAGGGGGTCTGAGTAGAGTTCTGTCTGGATGTGGAATGTTTGACGGAGAGCCGAGAGGAGGTCTTCTCTGGTGGCCCATCTGTTGCGGGTGGTGGTGGCGGGTGAAGGGGAGTGGATTTCAGAGCGGGAGCCTAGGCGAGTGAGGAGGTTGTAGACCTCCTCTTCGAATGTGTGGTCGGAAAGGTCGGGGCGGAAGAGTTGGTATAGGTGGCGGACGCGGGGGCCGTTAAGGGTGGTTACCGCGCGGCCGTCTGGGGTGCATAGTATGGTTGTGTCTTGGAGTGATGGGTGTGTGTGGATGGCGAATTTACCGGTTGGGAGCATGTCGAGGTCAGGGTTGATGGGGGTGTGGTTGAATGTGATAAGGCGGTGTGTCCAAGGTGGCGGTCCGGGTTCTGGCAGGATGGGTGTGGTGGAGGGGACAAAGCCGGAGTTAAATGCGGTGAGGGCGGTGGGGCCGGAGGGGGTCTCACTGATGGTGTCGTGTAGTTGAAGGCAAGGCGCCCATTGGACCTCGTGGAGGCGGGTGAGGTCGTGTTGTTTGCCGCGAGCGCACCAGTCGCATTGCCATGAGGCGGGGCCTAAGGCGGGGCGGCATTGGGAATGGACGGCAAAGTGCGGGCATGTGCTGCAGGTGGAGGTGGGTTCTAAGTGCAGAGGGTTGTGGCATATGGAGCAGTCGGCGGGGGTGGGGGTGGGTAGGTTTACCGAGGTGGGGGTGGAAGAGATGAGTCGGAAGCCGTCGTCCAGTTGGAGTTGTATATCCCATTCCGTGAGGTGTTCCGGGGCCCATTCGACCATGTATTGGGTTTGTCCGTATTCTGTGTCTTTGTGTTTGGAGATGATGCGCGTCACGTCGCAGGGGGGGAAATGGTGGTCTGAGGGGGAGAGGTATTCTGTGTCTATGTGTGTGATGGGTGCAGTGGGGGAGTATTTTTTGGTGCGGGAGGAGTGGGTGAAGGGGGAGAGAGTGTGAGGAGGGCGGGGGAGGTGTGGCGTGAGGAGGGGAACCCAAGAGGGGTGGAGAGTGGTGGGGGGGGATGCTTGTTTGGGGTTGAGGTTTGTGACGGGGAGGCGGTTGTGGACAGTGTCGGTGGGTTCGGTGAGGACTGCGGCGAGAAGGCGTATTGGGATAGTGAGGGAGGTGTTGGACCCCGTTAGTTTGGTGATGGACTGGCAGGATTTGAGGATGAAGGAGGAAGGGGTGGCGCGGAGGAGGACTTGTGACCAGTCGGTTATGTGATTTTGCCAGAGGGGGTTAAGACGGGGAAGGAGGGAGGTGTGTGTCTTGCGGGGGGAGAATTCGTGGTATGCTTGTTTGTATGTGTGTGGGTCTGTGATATGTGTGGCTCTGTCTCTGAGGGACGTGAGGAGTGTGGCGTCCTGGTTGGTGAAGTGGGTGCGGATTGTGGAGGCAATGGGGTTGGTGAGGGAGAGGGGGGGGATGTTGTGAAACATGGTTCCGGCGTCGCGTTGGGCGCGCACTAGGCTTCTGAGCGTGGGGGGGGATAGACTGCCTGACATTATCGATTCAGTGGGCCAGTGGGAGTATGTTGTGGAGATGTTGTGAATGTGGGCTCTGGCCATGTGGCCCCTATAACCGGGGGAGTTCAGGATTTTGTGGAGGTGGCAGACGGTGAGTTGTGCGGCATGTGCTTTGAGGGAGGGGAGGCCATAGCCGAGGTCGGAGGTGGGCCGATGGAGGGCAGTGCGGGGGAGGTTACGTACCGAGGAGACGGCTGAGCGGAGGGCGCGGCATATTTGACCTTCGAGGGTGTCCAATTGGGAGTCGCTGAAGAGGCCGAGTTGGAGGGTAAAGTGTTTTCCGATGAGGAGGCCACGGATGACGCGAATTCTGCGGGACTGGGTTAGTAGGGAGGAGGAGAGGGCGTTGATGAGGGATGTGGTGGTGCGTTTGAGTTCGTGCCAGTGTTTGGTGAAGGTGAGGGAGGTGTTGAGTTCGACCCCAAGGACGCGGTATGTATCCGAGGGGCCTATGGTGGGGATGGGTTCCGGGGTGGAGTTGATGGTGATGAACTGTGATTGGAGGCGGGATGTGAGGAGGGTGATGTTGGCAAGGGAGAGGGCGTTGCCTGTACGCCAAAGGGCGCCGGTGATGCAGCATTTGCGGATGTTGACTGTCATACCTGTGTAGGCGCTGAAGAGGGAGAGTTTCCTTAGTTGGATGGCCATGTTTGGGGTCGAGCCCGTGGCTAGGCTGAGGTCGTCGGCGAATCCGTGTCCGGGGTATGTGGCTGTGGGTTCTGTTGGGTCGACGTTAGTGGCGGGGGGCCCTGGGCGGTAGCCCCGGCTACCCACAGTGAGCCAGCGAAGAAAGGGTTCAAGGAAGAGGGTGAACAGGAACGGGGAGAGGGTGTCTCCCTGCAGGGTACCTCGATTAATGTCTATGGAGGGGGTGGGACCATACGGTGTAATGTAGTCTGTGGATGAGACTCCGTAGAGGTGTTCGCATGTATCTACAAAAGTGGAGGGCATACCGAGTTGCCTCATGTGTTTGAACATGATGCGGTGGTCTGCTGCGTTGAAGGCGCCCTTGAAGTCTGCGTACATGACGTAGATGTCTTTGTTGTGGAGTTTTGCGTCCTCCATGGCCATGATGATGGAGGAGAGGGCGTCGTGGATGTTTCGGTGTTGTCGAAAGCCATCCTGTTGGTCGCTGAGGATGCCGTGAGTTTCGGCATATTTCGAGCCTGCGTCTTTGATTAGTGCTGTCCATAGCTTAAGAAGGTTATTCATGAGGGCGATGGGGCGGTAGTTGTCAAGGAGGGTGGGGTCCCCTTTTTTATGTAGTAGGCATGTTGTGCTATGGCACCATTCAGGGGGTGTGTAGGAGTTATGGGCAAGGAGGGATAGGAGGGAGAAGAGGGTGGAGCGGGTCTCCGGGGGTAGGAACTTGATAATTTCGTTGGGGATACCGTCGGGGCCGGGGGCTTTGCCTGTGCCTAGCGAGTTGAGGGTTTTATCGAATGTATCGCGGGTAATCATGTCGGCTAGTGTGAGTGTGGGGTCCCCTCGGGGTTCGATGTTGAAGTTGTCAGGGTTGTCAGGGTGTTCCCAGGGGGGTATTGGGAGGTCGGGCGGGGTGGCTCGCGTGAGTTCGGTGGTGAAGTGGGAGTGGACCGCCTGAATGACGGCTGAGGGGGAGGATGCTGTGGTTTTATCGGGCTTGGTAATGCGGTGGAGAGTTGTAGTTGCTGTGGTCGCGGGGAGGAGTCCGCTTTTAATTTTTAAGCGGCGGTGGGAGGATTTAGGGGAGGCGTCGTAGGCAGTGTTGGTGCGGGTTTTAACCTTTTGGAGTATATCTGTAGTGGTTGTTCGGAGTAGTTGGCGTATGCGTGCCTGGCATTGGTGGTGGATATCGGTAGGGGAGAGATAGTCAGAGGTTTGAAGGAGGGTTTGGGCTAGGGGTAGGGGGCCGCCGTTGGTGCTACATTTGCGGAGTTTACGAATGAGTCTGTGTGTTTTTTTAGAGAGCCAGGTGGGATTAATGGTCGAGGTAGTGGGGCGGGGTTTCTTCGGGGGTAGGAGGGGCCATATGGTGGCCGCGTGGTCCATATGTTGGGAGAGTAGTGCAGTAAATTTCGAGGCTAGGGTGTCGAGGGTATCTGGAGAGGACATGGAAGGGGTTGTATTGAGAATCTCTGCGTGGAGGGAGGCCGTGTGGTTGATAAGGGAGGGTGTGCTACGTTGGTATGTTGTGATGTGGTGCGGTTGGAGTGGGAGTTTGAAGGTGAGTTTGCGGGTGGTGTGGTGAGGGCGGGGAGGGTTGTGGGCCGAGGGTGGCCGAGCGATGAGGGAGGAGGGGGCAGGTATAACTAGGTGTAGCGCTGAGTGGTCGGAGAAGTGTGAGGGAGAGGTGAAAGTCGAGCACGCAGGCGGGTTGAGACTGAGAGGGGAGGGGGGAGGGGTGAGCCAATGGTCGAGGCAACCTCCGCTACTGGGAAAGGTGGGGAGTGGGGGGTGGAGGGGTCGGAGGTGTGATTCGAGTAAGGAGGTGAGGGCGGGGTTGCCTGTACCTTGTGTGGTGGTCGTTTGGAAGTCGCCGCCCCAGAGGATGCGGTGGGTTGGGTAGTCGTCCATCAGGCGGAGGCCCCACGCCGCGACCTCCGCGTATAAGCGTGTTGGTATGGGGCTGTGGAGCTGTGGCATGTAGGCTCCGAGGAGGAGGTAAGGGTTGCCTGAGTGAGGAACGAGTTTCAGGCCTGCGATATGTGGGAGGAGGTGGGGGGGTGGGGTGAGGACAGTGGCAGATTGGAACGATTCCCTTCGGACCGCGAAGAGAACGCCTGCGTTGGGTAGGGGCACAGATGAGTAGCAGGGTCTGGAGCTTTTGAGTAGGTATTGTGGGAGGGCGACACGCCATCTGGATTTGTGGGTGTCGTGTTTAGTTTCCGTGAGGATGAGGACATCAGGGCTGTGGGTGGTGGCGAGGTGTTCCACGTCCATGATGGATGTGTGTAGCCCCCTGGTGTTGAGGTTAATGAGGTGTAGAGGTTGTGGTATATGATGTGGGAGAAGTGGTGGGGGTTGAGGGTTGGGGGGGTAAGGGGGGTTCGCGGGAGGGGGAGTTGTGCGGC